>UESW01001750.1:66275-165579 GCA_900491605.1 Calamus simplicifolius | reverse complement strand
ATTGGAAACGATATGGGAGTGTTATCTTCGGTCAAGGTATGGTTATCTGGACAATTTGATATGAAGGACTTGGGAGAAGCAAGTCACATCCTAGGGATCAAGCTTTTGCGAGATCGCAAGCAAAGGATGATATGCTTATCTCAAGCCACTTATATCGATAAAATTCTCACCCGTTTTGGTATGCATAATTCCAAGAAAGGATTTCTTCCTTTCAGGCATGGAATTTCTCTATCTAAGGATCAGTGTCCTAAGACACCTGAAGAGATAGAAAGTATGAAGGCAGTTCCTTATGCTTCTGCAGTAGGAAGCCTAATGTATGCTATGCTATGTACTAGACCTGATATCTGTTTTGCCGTAGGCATGGTTAGCAGATTTCAGTCTAACCCTGGGCGAGAACATTGGACTGCAGTAAAACATATAATTAAGTACCTGAAAAGGACTAAAGATTATATGTTAGTTTACCAAGCAGATAGTCTTGTGCCTATAGGATATACAGATTCGGACTTCCAATCAGATAATGAATCTAGGAAATCAACCTCGGGATATGTGTTCACTTTGGGTGGTGGAGCAATTAGCTGGAGGAGTGTGAAGCAAACTTGTGTTGCTGACTCTACCATGGAAGCTGAGTATGTGGCTGCATCTGAGGCTGCAAAAGAGGCTGTTTGGCTAAGAAACTTTCTTTTGGATCTTAGTGTGATACCTTCAGTGCAATTACCTATTACACTTTATTGTGATAATAGTGGGGCAGTTGCTAATTCGAAGGAACCCAGGACCCATAAGAAATCTAAACACATTGAGCGTAAGTATCACCTGATACGTGACATCGTGCAAAGAGGTGACGTGCTGGTGACCAAGGTTACATCTGAGGACAACCTGCAGACCCTTTTACAAAGAGTTTAACTTCGAAAGTTTTTGATAGACATGTAGAGGGCATGGGAGTTAGATGTGTACAAGCATTGCTTTGAGTCTAAGTGGGAGATTGATAGAGATATAGACTAAAAGATATGCTTTATGTTATGTCTTTATATTTTAATGAGAATTCATTTTGAGCAATGTATGCCATTTACTATATATGTGCATGTGTCTAGTATTTACAAAGAGTATTTGATCTAGTGTGTAGAGTACGGCTTACACACAGAAGACTAGATCATCGGTTCTTTTGGAATACAAGTTTATTGTTCACAGTTTTAGATGGAATTGGACACACCATCAGTAGAACTGTAGCACAAATTTTTAGTAGGTCTGTCTTGACTACGGGGAATGGTTTATTCTAACTATTTGTGCTAGTACACTTTGTGTGTATTGAACAGGACCCAGTTGAGTTAATTATTTTATACTGACTTTATAAAATAATTTAAAACTCATGAATATTATGATTACTTATGCTCTTAATCCGAATTCTATTTCTAGACACGTGTATGTAGTGATTATTGCTTTGATTACACATAGAGTGAGATTCTATATGAGTCAATAAACTCAGTGGGTTGGGCAATAACATTATATATATGGTGAATATTAATAGTTGAAGGAATCCACGTCCTCTTAATTTGGATTGATGATATCCCCTGGAGAAAGCTTATAAGTTTTAATTGTATCAAATCTTGCAAGTGGATTTTGAATCCGATACATCAAATAAGTTAAGTGGATAAGTCTCAAGGATAATAAAAGCCAATTAAATTATATTATCAGTAATTAAATTTAATTGGTGGATATCTGTAATCTTAACGTGGGGAGATAATAAGTATTTAATATTAAAGGCTCGAAAATATAAATTCGAATATGATTAGGAGTACAATTATAATTCTTTAGTGGAATGAATTGTACGTAATTGAATCCTAACCCGGGGTAGGATTGGGAGATTTAATTACGTGGGAAGTCCTTTTTCATATTTGTATATTGGTCCCTGTTGTAGCCCTACAAATACCCTCTCAGTTGGTTGCTAGGGTTAACGTTTTTGAGGAAAAAGAAAAACAAGAAACCCTAGGTCGGCCGAGAGATCCCACCATCTTGTGAGAGAAGAAGGTATTTTCAGGAATACGACGGAAGGCTAAAAGGTTGAGGTCGAGCAATCGAATCAAAGTGTTCCAAGGTTCAAATATGAAGGTATGATCTTATACTCATAGATTAGAATGGCAAAAGTTTTTTGTATTACTCATATACGCTATAGCCATGATCTTAGGGGTATTCCGCGCTCCCCAATAGGCCGCATTGAGGTAAGAGAACAATGGGTAGGATTTCCATTTGGTAAAGCATAAAGGGAGGGTGAGAGGGCTCTGGGGCTTGCCTTTATATCTAAATGAGTAATTAGGTTAGATTGGAAGTTATTAAAGAGACTTAAATCATTTTAGATTATATCTGACTACAAATTAGTTTGAGTTGAATCAAACCAAAGTTTACAAAATCCAAACATAACCAAAATATGATGCAAGTCCAATATTTAAACTCGATTCGACCCTACCTTACATGTCTTGAATAATGGGAAAGAGAGGATCTATCTAGGGTGGATTAGTTCGGCTCATTGATCTACTCGACTTATTTGCAACCTTAGCTCCTATGGGTTGCTATTTGTAGCTATGGGTGCACCATTATAGTGGTCAAGCCAATTGACGACCTCTCTAATGGATGCACACAATGTGTTAAAAGTCTAATATCATACATGGTGCGTTGAGCACTCATTGAATATTGAGCGTAATAAAGAAACCATGTCATAATATATTTTTTTCCCAACTTATGAGGTATGCCACCAATGGTCAATAAATCAACGGAATAAAGATCTTTACTCACACCCAAACATACCATTGGCAAAGAAAACCTTATACTAACATTTCAAAAAATCACATAAAAACCATCAATATATACATATCTATTTTAGTAGTTAAAGGTAAATATTGATAAAGGCTCACTTCTATACCAGCGATCATATGTTTGTTCCTATAAATCCTCTATATCAAGGGTTTTTTTGACTGCTATTATAGAAAGTGCTGATATAATTCTGATTTCTTATAATGAGTTGAGGGTCTATTATCCTACTTTGTATGCTAGTACATGCTCAATCTAATATTCTTCTCAATGATCAACTCTCTTATCCCTTTTAATAAATGCTTCTTCTCTGGGACGAGAACCTTGGCTGAAAGTTCATGTAATTGATCTGCCACCATCATTTCCTGTGGCCTACTATCGCTAATGATGGGTTCAAGTAGTGTTAGAAAATAGAGGCTACCAATATAACAAATTAGTAAGAGCTCAGAACCACCTTCTACTTCACATGTGCAATGATGGTTCCTTTCATCTTTAACATTATTGCAATTGCCAATATCTTCCTTTAATGGGTTATTCTTTATTACTTGATATTTTACTAATGTATCCTAGGGCCCTTGAAATTTGACTATGTGTATCCTAGGGCCTTAATGTGCGAGATAGTTATTGGTAAGGAGAGTAGAAATGATGGGATAGTCAATGAGTAGGAGTTGTGCTCTTTTGTCCTCTATATTTGTTAGTTCCTAGTGTGCAACCAAGCTTACTATTGTGCCTAAGATTATAATATCATCAATTCTAGGCATTGCACAGGCTCATGGAGCTTGCCCCTTTTATCCTCATCCTTTTCTTTCATGATTGCCATTGCAAACATAAGGCAATTCTCTTTCATCCTCATCCTTCTCTTTGATGATCATTAATCATGGTAATGCAACAATGATATTTTTGTAGTAGGCCGACTCCAGAGTTACTCAAGAGCACAACTCCATAGGCTATTATTGACTCCAAATCCTTGTGATTACCTTTATTAGGAGCAGATTAATTTGATATTTTTAGAGGTAGCATCCTAGGCCGACTCCAGAGTTACGTTCAAGAGCACAACTCCATAGGCACATAGCCTCCCTGTAACATTATCTGTGCATATCAAACACAGTAATCAACATTACTGGCAATCCATCCAGTAGTAATCTATCTTATAGGTAATCTATATTACCATTTAGGATTGTTGGCAATGCACCAAACGAAACCTTAGTTCTTCTTAAACATAGAGAGACCAATTATCTTGGCAAGCTATTCCTCCATCCTTTGGTTAACTTTGCGAGTCAGTATGGTTTTAGGATTTCTCCACCCCATAACCCATATAACCTTCCTATCAACGAGTGAGAAATATGGATTAGCTTCTTAGTCAGTAAATATTTTTACTTTGGTACCTAGTTAGACCCCTCGACCTCCATCATAAGTGCAAGGTCAAAGTTTGTGTGCTTATAATGGGCATAATAATTTGTCTTGACCTAGGGGTTACAGGGGATTCTAGTGCACTAATGCTTACTCTCAACTCTACCCACACTAACTAACATGACATCCTAAAGTTTAACAAAGCTTGATTCTTGAAGGTTCATTTTGACCATAGAAAGTGAGCTGTACCTTCATATTATTCGATATCTTGTCTCAGATAATGGCTATCCTTAAGGCATGGTGGCTTGCTTGTTGTATCTTTATTTTCATTCATCTGGCCAATTACTACATTGGCCTTCTCTCACCACTATTCACTATTGTTCCACAAGAGTTAGCCCTTCTAAATGGCTATAGTAACCTTTTGCAATATTAATCTCTTTAAGTAAGAATCTTTCTTCTTGATATTTGAGGTACTACTCTATTGCTATTAGGAGTGGCAATGGATGGGTTCGAGTTGGTTTTTCCCATAACCCACTCCATCTTATCTCATGACCCACCATGGCAATAATTTAGTTTCCATCCCTTAACCCTCTCCATTACCCCACCCCTATTTTTTTCTTTTTTTTTCTTTCAAATCATCTTTAAAATATATACTTTAAAATATTCTTAAATAAAAATTAAAAATATTTAAAAATATAGTTCAATGTGAGTTTTGGAGTTAGAAGTATATACCAATTTTTCAGCCCAAATTTGGGCAAAGCTTGAACACCATGCTCTAATTGTGGTGAGTCCCTAGTTGCTATTCTATCTTTTCATTCTTGTTTACGTAGAATTCAATGTTCGAATGATTTTCTAGCTCTTCTTAAGCATAATCGTCCTCCTAATGCACCCTTGGAGATTATGCCTCTTTGGCACAAGTGAAATTATAGGACCTTTACCAAGTATGTTACCACTATTGACCTTAAAAAGCCTAAGGCCAACATGACCACTGATGAATAAGAACAAGATTTGACTAAAATCTTCTTAACTTGCTGGTCACCTAAGTCTACTTAACCCCCTCTTGAGACTGCTAAAGTTGCAAGCCTAGAGATCAAAGTAATCAAAGCTATCGCAAACATTGAAGCCTTTATTAGTGAATGATAAAGGAGCAGTGATTAACCCATCAAGTTGAGTGGCAAGAGCTAATCTACTAGAAGATGAGTCAAGTAAATCCCTTCTTCCCTCCTCTAACCTCCTCCAATTGGGGGAAGTATTAACTCTTCATAGTAAATAAAGCATCTTAGATTTAAAATAGCTTAAACTCATTTTTTTCACTCATTATTTATACATGGAGGGCCTCGTAGGTTTACCATCTCTAGTCACTACTCATGACAACTTACGGAATCAATGTTCAAACCTACTCTAAAGGTTACCCTTGAGGGCATTTAAGTAATGTTAGTTATCCTCAATATTTTTGTGACTATAGTCATCATCCCAATGCTTATTTGGACTCCCTTGCTTGATAATTGCTTTGATATCGACGATGATCTCAGCCTCAATGACCTCATCATCCTTAAACTAGACGATGGAAAAAGAAGTCTCCTGTTAGGGGTTGCTTATTGGCAAACTCATCTAGTTTCAAGCAATACATTATAATTGACTCAATATTTCCACTATAAAGAAAGTGGCAAGCGCTATCTTATTTACAATTATGACATTCATAACAAGTACTTTCATCCCAAATTAGCCTTTGGATAAATTACTAATTTGAATGATCAATATGAGTAGGTTGCTCTTGAACTTGTCCATCCTATATAGGATAGACAATGATATGATATTTATAGCTACTTCATTATCAACAAGTGTTCTATTTAACTAGTCTTCCCTTCACATGCACAATAACAAACAAGGATTTGAGGTATCAAGCCATCTTGTTAGTTGGCTTTATAAAAGTGATCTTAACTTGACGTTGGCCAACACTTATTTTGCATGATTGATTGAATTTTTATTTTGCCATTTGTTATGCTGAATGATAGTGTAAGTAGAACTAGTAGTGACAAGTTGGTGTCACCACTCTTCTTTTAGGGCCGAGGGCCTTCCCTTTACATTTGAGTGATAGATTCATAAGCCTTCTAGCCATTTCTCCTTATGGCTGCTTGCTTGTGTAACCATTTGTATCTTTATATATGTATCATATCATCACATAGTATAAGACTTAGGTGATATTTTGGATATGCTAGAGTCAACAAAAGTTTGGTAAAGATAAAAGGTAGACAAATCATCCTTAGTAGAGCTTAAATGTTAGATAGTTTCAAATGTTCATCGACTTTGGGCTTCTCCTTTTAAGCTAACTTAGTAGTTTTGACATCTTTTTAGACCGTAGAATGCAGGGAGCTTTTTTTTACTCTCTCGTTTAGAGACAACTAAAGTATAATACTGACATTATGGTTTTATATTTTTAATAGATTATTATAAAGGTACAAAAACTTTCTAAATATCAACATTAGCTCTAGACCTAGACGTGGATCCTATCCATACTTGATTCAACTCTTACTTAAACTCCGTTCATTTATAATTTAGTTATAATTAATCTTTATTTGAACTTCAAAATAATTATGACATAAGAGACATAAGTGAAAATTTATTTAAAAGTTTAAATCCAAATTGATGCAGTAGTTAGTCCTCTAATAAATTTTTCTATATATAATATATTTTATCATGCAAAAGAATATATACAAATATCTCTCATAAGTGGCTCCTTCTTTTATGTATTTACTTTTGCACTGATGTGAAAAAAAGGTTTACACATTTATGATTGCAATAATACAAAATTTAAGAATAATTTAATAATAAAATTATAAAAAAGCCAACTATTAAAATGCATTTATAAAATATCAAATATAAAAATGGTGAAAATTTAGTTAATGAGATCTATATATATGTAGTTTAAACTAATTAGTAGTATTAGAGTGAAGAGGACACTTGGAAGATAATTGGCCGAAATAATATTCAGGGGTGTAGCAGCGCACGTGACAAGAAATTGAATAACGGGGAGCCGAGTCTATATAGATTCCCTTCCCTTGTCTTCCCTTAGTACCTTCCTCATTTTTCTTTGTGACATAAGACATCATCCGGCCACTGTTTACCCACCATTCCCCGCTTCCTCTTCCCCATATTTTTTTATTTTTTTATGTAAAAAAAAAGGCCCACAAGATTCCTCCCTTTCAGTAAAAATCCAAGCCCCAAACCCAAGCTCCGATCCCTCCTCCATCCCGAGAATCCATCGCTCCCTCTCCCTTTCCTTTCTATCTCTCTTTCTCTCTCCAATCTCCCACCATTCTCTTCCCCAAATCCTATCTCTTCCTTCTCTCCTTCGACCGGATCCTCCCTATTCGCGGCCCGATCCTCCCGATTCGAGCCGTAATAGTCCGTTCCGGCGGAATTCTAGGGTTTCTTGGGCGCCTGGGGCTGGGGATCGGGGGCCGGCGGGGAGAGATGGACTCGGAGGACGACATGCATGATGCGAATGATCTGGAGTCCCTGGAAGACGACTTCTACAGCGGGGAGACAGCGATGGGCAGCGACGACGGCGACGCCGACTACGATTTTGTCGACAACGAGTCGGACGACTCCGAGGACATCACCTCCCATCGCCTGCAGGTGAAGGGATAGGAAACAGTTGGCTTTTCTCTTGCTGATCGCTCGTGCTTGATGTCTTCCTTTGCTTCAGTGTTGTTTACCTTTGGTCGTATCGATGCTAGAGCTGGATTTGAGATAATTATTAATGGATGAACCAGCTATAGGTGATATCCTGAGTGAATGGGAACTTTGTGTGCTGATTTATGTTGTAACTATAGCGTGGTTATTTGTCTCAATTTCTTGATTCGTTGATAGGCTTAGAATGATAAATTTAAGATTTTGTTGGTTGGGTGCAGTGCATTGCGTTATTGCGTTATTTCTTTTTCATCGATATGTTGGTTTCTTTCCCCTTTTCGTGGGTAATGTTTCGGTGCAGTGGACCTTATAGAGTAAATATCTGGCTGTGTATTAATCAGGTGGATAGAATTTACGGTCAAGGCATGTGCTTGAGTCCGTTTGGATAGTATCCTGCTTTTCGAAATTGCATCCGCTTGGACATTTACTTGTTTCTGATTGCTAGCTGCTTATGTTCTGATGTGAAATATGAGCATGGCAAAACTCACATTTGCTCTTGTATTCTTCCCAGTTGTATTTCCATCTCATTTTCATTTGCTGTATCCTTCCTATCACCTTGCTGATGCCATGCTGCTATGTGATATGGTGGATGACATGTTTATTTACCTTAGGGATCATAGCAACTTTAAATGCTTGCTCTGATTTTGTGCATAGGATCTCATGAATTATTGCTTGGCATCCTACTTTGCGAGTGTGTCAATTTATGTCCTTGGGCTTGTTTGAAGATGGATTCAAGCATATCAGCATAGTGTATGTGTGGGTTCAATGACCCTATCTGCCTTGCTGTGTTAGACTAGTCTTTCTTGATGTTTAGGATGGTAAAATCTTAAGCAGGTGTTACTTTTGTGGTAGACAGGACAAAGTTAGAGTGGGCATGGTCATGTGAATAAAGAAGGGTTAGTAACTTGAGGATGATGAGGGTAGAAGCATATTTTTACCTTTTCAGGTAAAATATAGCAATGTGTGATATCCGCTATTAGCAAGTAATAATTTGATTCGGAAATTCAGTGTGCAAAAGTTAACGAAGTGTTGAATGGCTAGGCTAAAAGCAATATAGGCTAGCCAAAGATGTCCCTAAATAATAATATTGGCAAATGAAGATTCATAAAATTGACTCCAAGTGCTTTGGATAAGGTTCGATGGTTGTGGTTTTGATATGAATCCTTAGAAACAGTAACCTGTGGTATGGTCCTTAGTCATTCTTGAAGCATCTATGAGTAGGAGTTAGTGCGGGAGTGATTTCCCAGGGCAGCTGAGGCAGTCAAGAAAGAGCATAGCAACAACAAATTGTTATGTTTGCGTTTGGTTACTAGTTGTTTATTCAAAATCACATATATTATATTTATTTGAGTGCATATCTACAAATAGAAGTATCTGAGTGATTCTAACTTATCTTGAAAGGGGTTTAGATCCTTGATCAAATAAAAGCTTTTTGAGCATGAGAAACTTAACTGAGAAATATCCTTTTATTTATGCTATATGTTCGATGTATTGTCCTTTTACATTGGCTATCATTATCTAGTTTCATTAAGCACCTTGCTTATTAATAATTTCAGCAAAACTATACTGTTCTGAGTGAAGCTGATATACGGCAGCGTCAACATGAAGACATAAATAGGGTGTCTACTGTACTTTCAATATCAAGATCTGCCGCATTCATCCTTTTGCGCCATTATAACTGGTAAGATAGTTCAGTTTGTAGAAGTGGAATATCTTTTCTACATTTTTTTTAGGTTTCTTATATAAACTCTGTTTTCAGTCATGCAAGATGCTTTTAGGTGCTTGTAGTGGATGCTTGCTTTGTATGCTTTTATAGGACACACAATAAAATTTGCATGGTTAATATTGTGAAAATATTCAACTTCTTTGTTTGGCTGCCCAACATTTAAGGGAGACATTTTAATCTAAATTTTGGATTCAAATGGATTGTTTTTAGGGTGAAACACTTTAGTCTCTGGTCAAAAGTTTGAAAAGAGGAATTCACAAAATTGTTATAACTGGAAATATATAAGAATCAAGTCGGAAAAATATTGTAGTTGACTCTAGTTAACTATCATCTCTTTAAAATTATATATATTCTCATTACAAATTAAGGAAATTGTAATTAAGCCAATGCATCACATTCACCTCTTTAAATTTAATTAATTACAATTTTTATGTTTAAGGAAAAGAAAAAATTGCTAATATTGTCTTATCACCTAACTTGATGTAAATGATATGAGCTTTCCAATTCAAATCTATTTTCATTTGGTCTTTTAAATGTAAATCAAGAAAGCAGTGGAATTCTAAGTTTGACAACTAATTCCAATTTGAGACTACAGCTAACTGTCTTCTTTTATCCAGTAAGAATTTAAGATAAATTATGTTCAAAGATGACATTCACCTTCAGATCTTGCTGGTCTATGGTCTACCTAATGGATGGTGGTGGTATGGAGGACTCTGGGGAGTGGCAATTAGAATCCCAAATGTTTCCTCCTTAATAGTATGCCATGAATGGTTGCTAGCTATTAAAATAATGGCATTATATATATATATATATATATATATATATATATATATATATAGAGAGAGAGAGAGAGAGAGAGAGAGAGCTGGACTTGATACATTTCAGGTTTCGATCACTTTTTTCATCCTTGGATCTACGCGGATCTTGGAGCTACCCACATTTTATCTTTTCATCTTTGAAATCCATGAACTTTGTGGATCCAAGAGTAGGGGACTGATTGAATTTAGGCTTCGCTACATTTGAATATAGCCAAGTCTAGCTCTCTCTCTATATAATGCCTTTATATATTGCTAGATTTAGTTGCATTTGAATATAGCCAAGCCTATATCCAGATCATCTTAACTATCCTTAAATCCACACAGATCATAAATCTTAAAGATGAAAAAAGTGAAAAAGATAAAGTGGCTTCGGAATCCATGTAGATTCAAGCATGGGGAAGGTGATTGGATCCTCTCTCTCTCTATATAAAAGTAGACTTGAATATATTTGACTGTAGCCAAATCTGAATCCATTCACCTCTTCCATCCTTTGATCTCCATAGTTCACAATCTTATAGGTGAAAAAGGTGGGTGACTCTGAAATCCGTGTAGATCTAACGATGGGAAAGATGATCAGATCATGGACTCGAATGTAGCCAAGTCTACTTCTCTCTCTATATAGAGAGAGATAGATTGACTACGTTCGAATGTAGCCAAGCTTGGATCCGGTCATCTTCACTCTTAGATTCACATAGTTTATGAATCCCAAAGATAGAAAAAGTGATAAAGGTGGGATGACATTGGGATCTATGTGGATTCAAGGGTGGGGAAGGTGATCGGATCCTGCATTTTGCTATCCTCCAAATTTACTAGCACACATTACACATATAAGCATGCTTTTGTACCTACAAAAATGGTTGCAGTACTAGATACTAGATAGAAGCTATTTGGAGTCACTAAAGGCAGATGGCCGAAGGTTTAGACAAATGGCTCAATGGTTCAGACAGAGGACTATTAGCAGCTAAATTAGAGCAAATCATGTGTGACCCTCACATGAGGCTAGTATCAACCCTACTAGCGGAGGTGTTCGGATATTGGCCTATTATGCATGTGACACAGCATAATGCATAATGCACTTATTAGCTCCTATAAACTTACATAACGTATCAGAGTTCAGATTATTATTATCTGATTATGTGGTCATATAATTACAGAGCAGAACTTAGATAATCATTTATAATGACTTGCTGAGATAGGCATATGTATTCGTTATTTCATAAAAGATTTATTATATAAATCGACTAGTCATGTTATAAGTGTTATTATCTACTTATAGGCAATCAAAATTACAAATTATCTCATAAGAAATTTATTATATAATTAGTTAAATATGCTATAGAAGTCATTATCTACTCACTGTTAACCATCAAAAGTCCTGAAAGAACCAAAGTCACATCAATCTGCTCGGTTTTCAAGTGGAAGTGGGTGGTAGATCTCTCAAGGCATCTAGAATAAGGATTAACCACACATAGAAACAAAAATTCAGCACTAATAGGGCATGGAAACAAATATTACATGCTATTATGCAAATACCCATGAATGAATTTAAATCCTAGCTTGAAAACTACCACAAAATAACAAAAATTCTAAAATCTTTTCTAAAGCAAAGGGGACTTGGTAGAATAACAATGAAAAAATTCTTACCTTGGTAGCTCGTAATCTAGCAAAATTTAGCGAATAGCAGGTATAAGGGCATAAATCTAAGATGGGAAATATTAGTAGAGATGGGTTTGAAAGGGGGAAATTAAAGAGAATTAGGGAGAAAAACAGTCATAGTTGCTTAGAATCAGAGTTAGAAGAAGAGAGGGGAGAGAGAGAAGGGAGATTTCTCTTAGAAGAAATAACTGTATGTCATTGTAACTTGCATGTAAGGTGGTTCAGATGGTTAATCGAAGGGGTGGTCAGCCATTTCTGGCGGTAGATCAGCCTTAGTTAGGCGGTTGATCAGACCACATAAATGGAGCACAGAATGACAGTGCCACATAACCACATTGTTCAAACCGACATAAATAGAGCACAGAATGGTAGTGCCAGATAATCAGATTGCTCAGGCTACATACCTTATTTCTATTCTAAGTTATTTAACTAAATGCCTATTTACTTAAGATTTCTCATAGATATAAGGAAATATCCTCCACTTGAATTCAATAAAAATATCAAAACAATCAATTTCCTTAGGGATAAAATGTTAACTCTTCCTCCTAAGAACAAAATCAGGAAATTTGAGGAAATAGTGCTTTGGCCAATAACGGCTTTAGGTACTCCTACTTAGGATAAAAATCTCAAAAAATCAATGTAGGTTAGGAATGATAAGAAAACAAAATTTTGAGAAAAAATTTCTTGAATTGAAATTTGTAACGTATCGGTCAACACTTGGTCAAACTTTTAGGGTTTTTAGGCTTAGACAAAATCACAATATGGTCAACTTTATATGAACTTATATTAACTTGATTCAAAGTTTACTTTTATAGGACAATTGAACTTACTACAGTATTTTATGGTTAAAACTATATTTATAGAGTTTAAACCATGAGACGTCACTAGATTGAAGGTCAAGATGTTACAGCTTCCACCCAAAGATAGGCTTGTTATCTTTCTTGGTGGGACTCCAAGGTCAAGTGTTTGCGATTCAAGGAAAGGCACAAAGGATAGACAACCATTGCCTTATTTATGCAAGAGGTCAATGGCAAGGATTGTGTTGTGTCATGGATGGATCTTGTTAGCGTCTTCTAGTGGACTTGAATCATGGACAATATATAATCTCTACAAGTGTTGATGCGAGATGACTTGGACCAAGTCCTTTAAAAATATTGTGATCTATGGCAATCATATAATTGACTTGAGGGTGCTGTTTGTTGGCTTGTTTCTCAGTTGACCCAGTGATATGGATTCTATTGCCTTAGTGAAGAGGACTTTCCAATTTCTAGCGAAGGTGAGATGATCGTGAGCATTGAAATGGATAAAGAGTAGATGTGCCAAAGCGGAAGGGTGATATATATTGAACAAATGATGCAGGGGTAAGCCTTTATTTTGTGAACTGCTTTGGAGGGAAAGAATTTGGAAAGTAATTGCATGGCAGGTCGGGGCTGCAGCATGAGAGGTTGCTTCCCATGCACAGCAATGATGCGTGCAAAAGAGGTTGGACCTTCTCTCCCTGGGGATATGGTATGTAATTCACAGGTTGCAGTTTGGAGGGTGGTTTTGAACTCCACTCTCTAGGGTTCGGGCGAAGCTAATGACATGCTTGCCTATCCTTGCACCCAATTCCCTCCAGTGGGAATGGAAAGGTGTGCTCAGTTAACTACAGTTTCATCATGGAAGTCCTTTCAGTGCTTGTCTAGTCATTACTTGTCTTACTTTATTGTGTGATTGGTTGCCATGTGTCACTTTTTGATTAGGTTTTTAGGAGTTGGTGCATCTGAAATCTATGTTCGGATGCTCTTGAGGTTGACTTGAGTCAGATACCACCCTCTTCATTTAAAGTACATGATCTCCACTGTGTCAAAGTCCCCTGCCTTACCATTAATGCGGTGCACTTACGGGGCACAAATCCCTCATTCTAAACTTGTACCGCACATCAGGTATTGTCTGGCTCAGCCTGCCTTATCTTTCAGATGACATAGCAAGTGCTGTAGCTAAATTTTGGGGCATGCAACAGTAGTTGAAGTAGGATGGAAATGGAATAGCTATATGGTTGCTCATGCAAATGGTATATTGGAGATCTGGTTCAACATATCATTTATCCAAAAAGGAGGGTGTAAAACCTTCAGGAAGCTATTGAGATGCCTTCAATATATATATATATATATATAGACACACACACATACACTTTTTAGGATGAAGAAATAATAGTTTGTTGTCAAAACTCTGAAGTTATAGGAGATAATGTGGATGAGATCATGACAGACATGCAGATAGTTTTAAAACTTTTCAAGTAGCTGATGAGATTAGATGCGCTGATGCAGAATGCAGTTTCCAAGTGTTTCGGTCACGGGTTGGATAAGCTACCTCCAATTTAATTTAGTTGTATGATTATAAATATGTATATGTATGCCTATACGCATACACATCATTAGAATCCACTTATTTCCTCTGTCCAGAAATGGAGGTAAGACTTTTAGTCTATTGTGTATTTCCAACAGAAGACAATTGTTGAACCTTTTCTTTTTACTGGATGTGCTTGCTTAATTGAGCATGGCTAATGATATGCTTTTTCTGATACACTTTGCGTTTTTAGGGACCATATTATGTATTTGACTAGAAATTTTTCCTTTCTTTTTTAATGTACATAGATAACCATCCAAAATTAGTGTTAATCTGCACTAGTTTTTGGTGAAAGGAATGCCAACAAAATAGGCTTAGTAAATTGCTGTTGCAGTAGTGAGGTTGTGAATCACATTCAAAGTTAAAATAACCTATATTGCAAGGACTCAGAGAATCATGTAGTTACGGGGTGTATTTTAAGTGCTGGATTAATCTGATATCTAAGGTTTTCTTCATACAGATCCGTATCAAAGTGTCATACCATAACCAGATCTAAATGTTGGGCATGGTTAATCAACAAAAGGTCCATGTAACATGGGAAATGATACCAAGTTGTTAATGCAATATGCTATACACTTGTTTGTAACCTTCGTGTTTGATAATTGAAGGTTTATGTAATCATTTAGGACTCATCATCTAGTGGTATGATGTCTACTATTTTTCATCTTTCAGTGACAAATGCATTTATTCTTAATGTTTGTCTATTTAATTCTTTAGTCTGAAATACTTGTTTCTTGAGCATACAGGAGTGTTAGTAAGGTGCATGATGAATGGTTTGCAGATGAAGAAAATGTTCGGAAGGTTGTTGGCTTGTTGGAGAATCCAATGGAAATGCCGAATGCTAGGGAAGTAAGTCAGAGATACGTTGACTAGCTAAACTTTTGCTATGGCATAATTCATTTATTTCTTTGAGACTGGAGGTTTTGATTGTTTTTGGAACTGTGTTATTAGTTCATTTTTGATTGCTTCTTATGGACTGTTTTGCTTTTGTGGCAGCTGACTTGTGGCATCTGTTTTGAAGACTATCCCCGTAATAACATGAGTGCGGCTGCTTGTGGCCATCATTTTTGTGGCGCATGCTGGAGAGGTTTGTTTATCCAGAATCTGTTGGATTTTATTTGGTTCCATAAAGAGTTTTTTAAAGCTTATTGTTGGCTACAGTTTTTGATATCATACTTCATCGGCATGCTGATGCATGTAACGTTTAATAGGAGGGGGTTCGGTTCCACTTTGCAATGAGAAAACTATGGTGCAATATGCATGTTCTATAAGATTTGTGTTAATATTTTGATACAAGTTCAACACTCATCTTAAAATCTGTGGTCATGACTGATGCCAATTGGCTGCTTCATAGTGTGCCCGACCTGTATCCACAACAAAGCCTGACCTGTATCGCATTTGATATTGTGGTGGGCAATAAAGACAGGTGAACAACCAAGATGCAACTGCTCTGATGTTTGTGTTATATATTATCTATTGATTATGATAGTCAAGTGGCTAATACCAAGTTCTTTGTGTCATGCCCTACTTCAACTATTTTTAGATGCTGATGTGTAAGTATGTTGACTTTGTTCTTAACTGGATCCTCTTACAGATCATTATTGTGTGTGTTAGTGCTGAAGCGCTTATCTGCAGCTTCTGCATTGTCAAAGCACTTTATGTTGTCAACCTTGGTAAAGAAGGTTGCATTGAAGTCTAACATAGTTTTAAAATTGTGTTTTTTTTTTTCTTTTTATTTTCTGCTTTACACAGCATAAATAATTAAGTTGGATGTGTTTCTGATTGATATTATTTATATTAAACAAATTCTTTTGAAGCAACGAGATTGACTATTAATAATTTTGTTTAATAATCAGGTGTTTAAGAAAATAAAGCTATTTGACCTTGAGTTGAATTGCCTGAGTAGGTTGGAGGAGTTTATATGGTTTGACCATTTTATTTCATAGGACTAACTGACTATTTTATAAGGTGGCTATGGTATGTAGGGGGGTTAAGGGACTGCATGGTTCGCTTGCTGTATGTGGACACAATTTGTGGGTGCATAAGTGGTTACTATTTTTAATTATTTTAAAACAAAAATAATATATTAGATGTAATAACAACAAAGATAATAATAGTAATATTTTTTGGATGGATAATAACAATATTAATAACAGTAATAACTAGCAGATAGTGTTTATTTTCTAGTACCTAATGCCTAATAGAAATCATTATAAAATAATTAGTATTTTAATACTATTAATACCCATATTAGTTCCATCCAAAATCCACATCAAACCTAAGCATCAACTTGAATCCACTTACCCTGCTTGTAGCTGCATAATAATGAGCTGTATAGGCAGCCCCAAAAGCTCACATATTACCTATAAAGTACTTAGAAGGCCATATATTTGGCCACATAGTGGTAATTGGATTGCTTTTTGCACCATTTGCAGGACTGCCTTTAGTAATCTTATATAGGTAGTGGGATGTGGTCAAGAGGTTATATAGTGTTGATTGATATAGTTGTATGTTATTTGCAGATGATATAGTGTTGATTGATGAAATTAAATCTAGAGTAAATGCTAAGTTAGAGATTTGGAGAGAGGCTTTAGAATCTAAAGGTTTCAAAATTAGTAGAACTAAAATTGAATATATAAAATATAATTTTTTATTAAAAATAAAATATAAATGAAGAGATAGTGAAGATTGCAAGCTAAGAGATACCAAGGAGTGAAAATTTAGGTGAAGATGTGAATCATAGAGTTAAAGCAAGATGGATTAAGTGGAAGGGTGCTTCGAAAGTATTGTATGATCGACGTATCCCATTAAAATTGAAAAATTTTATAAAACCGCTGTTAGGCCAGCTATGCTATATGGAACAGAGTATTGGGCAATACTGAAACAATATGTAAATAAATTAAGTGTAATAGAAATGCGCATGTTAAGATGGATATGTGGTAAAACCTTAAAAGATTGAATTAAAAATAAACATATATGAGAAATGATAGGAGTGGACCCAGTTGAAGATAAAATGAGAGAAAACTGATTACGGTGGTTTGGACATATACAACGAAGACCTTTAAATGCTCTGGTTAGAAAGAGTGATATTTTAGTAGTCCATGGTAATGATAGAGGTGGAGACAGACTTAAACTGGACAAAAATAATTAAAAGAGATATAACTATTTATAATTTGAGTATCGATTTAGTCCTGAATAAAGTAGAGTGGGAAAGCAGATTCATGTAGTCGACCCCATGTAGTTGGGAAAAGGCTTAGATGAGTTGAGTAGTTGAGTTGGATGTAGTCAAGAGGCTACAGTATACATTGCATTTTAAAAAAATGCTGACTGGACTTGTATGTGTGAAACTAGTCTCAAAATCCCTTATTCCAACATCTTATTCACAAACATTTTAGCCTTCTTTAGAGGCATGATTTTTCATTCTGCTGTAATGATGGTACTGGACATTAATATAATGGAGCCAGAATTATAAATTTTAGAATGGCGTAAAGTGATTCATGAGATAATTTCAGAAATGCTGTTATGAGATTTTATTTTTTTATTTTTATGACATGATGTTGTATTTAGCTTTAGCAGTTTGTGTTTTGATGCACCTATATCAATGTAAGTCTGATGAAACTTCAGCCAGTTTATGATATTTTTATCATAGAGATGCACTAATGGTGATTATGTTCACAAGTATCACTGCAAAATCATTATGGAAAATTATTTTTAAAATAATGAATTTCGACCTTATACACTGCAACTAGTTGTCAAGTGTTATGTTGTCCCCTCCACCTGAGTTAGATGTTGGATCAATTTAGTGCTCTGTGAAATATTAATCACCAAGTGAAAACAACAAAAGCATCTGAGTGCAAAGAGGTTACCTGTAGAGGGTGTTGTCATTTTAACATGTAAATAGCGTCTGATGAGCTATTTTTAATTAAATCATGGAAATCTGAAGAGCTAGTGCATATTAATTCCTTTCCTTCATTGATATCTATGTCTAGGAAACAGGCATCCTTCCTAATTCTGATTACAATAGCTGCCTTTTACTCTTCCTCGTAGAATTATCTTAGTGGTTTTTGATAGAGATATTTCTGGGCTTTTTATCATTGTAACTGTACCTGAGACATCCTGTTCCTTTTTTTCTTGTAAATGTAGAATTAACTCTTAATTAAAATCAAGAGGGGCAGGACTAGGTTCATGACATAGAATTGCATCATATATTCCCTTGCATTTGTTTTTCTTTTTTTTTGGTCAGATGTATTGTTTAAAGGTTCATCTTAACTTTTCACTTGCAGGTTATATTACTACATCAATAAGTGATGGCCCAGGATGCTTAATGTTGCGATGCCCTGATCCATCATGTGGTGCTGCTGTTGGTCAAGACATGATTAATGCATTAGCTATGGATGAAGATAAGGAGAAGTACTCACGTTATTTTCTTAGATCTTATATTGAAGATAACAGAAAGGTACATGTGGCATTTGCATTGTAGAGTCTGCAGAATGAATTTCTTCTAAGACTAAAATGAAAAGGAATTGTATTTACATCACTGCCATCTGTGGTGAAAGCATAAATTAAAAATAGATTATTATAAGAGATAATTGAAGAGATTAAAAATCCGTTTTCTTTCCATCTACATGGTTCACTGATTGGACAGAATTGTAGAAAATTGTAGAAGAGAGTTGCCAGTACCATTTTGGCAGATCAGTCTTATTGTTATGTATGTATGCTTTTGTCAAGACAAAAGGAATGGTCGTTATCCTTGCATGAAAATAAAGCTATAAATTAGGAGGTTAGTAAAGTTGATTGTAAATAAAAGGGCCCTAGTGATATGTTTAATGTGTAATCAATTTAAGGAAAAGGTGTGAAAATTATTGTGCCATCCCATGACTTTTGCATTTTCCTGTTTTTAGTTTGTTTCAATAAAAAAAATAAATGAAAGACAAATGGCAATTAAAGGATGGAAGAGAAGTAGATTGAATAATATTAGATAAAAAGATAGCAATGTTAGGTCAAATTCTTTGGTTGGTTAAGAACAGTTCAAAGAAAAGATCTTTCCCCACATTGGAGGCGGGGAAAAAAAAGTGGTGGTTGGGGGGAGGTTGGTTTGGGAGAAGCAAAGGAAGAGGACAGCGAATATAATGTTGGTGATTTAGGCACTACCTTCTCTCCCATATCTCTTATGGTGTGACTCATCATTTATGTTCTCTTTTCCTGATTGGCAACTGCATTAACAGTAGTTATGCTCGCGGAAGGAGTAATCAGTGACTGTTCTTGATTTTTTTCAAGTCAACTACCAAATGCTCATAACTGATTTTTTCAAGTCAACTACCAAATTCTCATAAGATACTTTTTTCAAGTCCACTACCAAATGCTCATAAGATACTAAGCTATCAAATTAAACAATCTGCTTGCTATATATATGTAGCAACTGCATGGTTCTTAGAGGACAAATGTGCACGTAAGGGTTGCCTGCAGTGTCCTCGTTTTGAGATTAAAAATACTTGTACTAGAATCTTGTGCTTCCAGGAGGTGACTAGGACTATTAGAAAGCATCACCAGGGCAAAATATATGGCTTATAATACACAACTTTTTAGGGCAAAGAAGAGGCTTATCTTTTCCAGCTATAGATCCAATTTGTGTTGCATAACAATGCCTCAGCTTAACCACTTCATCTTTAATGTCCATAGCTAACAACCTCAATGGGGACAACAATGAAACTAAACAAAGAAAGGAAAAATGCTGTGGACAAATTATATTAACCCATACATCAAGGTCTCTTTGCTCCCTTGACCACTTTTTAACTTAATCCTTCCCAGTTACCTTGCTTCTCACGTCATATCTCCAATCTATTGTAGAGTTAGGAATCATCCCAAATGTCCAATCACTATTTCCTTCATATTTATCTGTCATTCTTGCTAGGCTCTATGACACCAAACCATCACTGTAGATTGTTGGGTTGGGTTAGATTATAGCCCAACCTGACCTAGCTAGTTGTAGTACCATGTATTTGTTATGGTTGACAGCCCATATGACTCTAATCTTACCTGGAATTGGAGTCGGTCTAACTTGATTTGGTTATTGAGTGAACGGGATCTATCTGGTTGTGCTAGATATGTATATCTTAGTTCTGTTGGGCTATGATGTTTAAGTGCATGTGAGGGATGCTCGACCACCTTCCTCACCAAGTCCTTTTCCTCAGGGAGAAATGGAGGGAGGTCTGAGTCCCTTACCACTGATACCCAGTAGCATTCTTCTCCCTTCTTCACCCTAGATCCCCACATGCTGTGGGCATGAACACATCATGTGCATGCATGTGTCCACATGCATGCGCAGAGAGAGAGAGAGAGAGAGAGAGAGAGAGAGAGAGAGAGCTAATTCTATTCCTATATTCCCCAGCTCTATTGCTTTAGCCTCACCTTTTTAATATCTCCTTCCTATCCGAAGCTTTTGGTTAACAATTTACACTGTGCAAGAATTGCGGTCATTTCTTGTATTAATCTCTTGAGTGCTGCTCAAAAAAATTGAGAACTGGTACTTATATACATGCTGCATCTATACATTTCGGAATGTGATAATCTTTATGAATCATGCATGCCCGAAATCAAATACACCTTGAGCAAAACTCTTTGCATGCAGGTATGCAAGAAATGCTTGTCTTTGAAGTGTAATATTACCTATTTCATTTTGGTATATGATTTCTAATCTGCTTTGCCCCTTGTTACTTGATGTGTGCTTGGGAATAGCACTTATAGAAGACTTAGAGGGTTAAAATTTAATCATCATATATAATTCTTGGTATAGGCAATTTCTGGTTTTTCTAAAACTTATTCACGTTGTCACTTGTTTACATTCTCACTGGGAGCTATTCATATGATTATTGAGTTGAAATTGTTTTTCCATGTGAATGCACTTAAAAATTGATAAGTTGTCATTTGTTTTCATCCATTAGCATTCTTTTCTGACTTTCTTCTTCCTATTTGTGATGATTGTTAAATGCTACTTGTGCCTTGTTGAAGTCTTCTGATGTTTTCATATGATATTCTGAGATTAACCATCATGGAACGTGTCCATGTTGCTTAGCAACCTTTTATTTTAATGTGATGTCTCGGACAATTAACTTTTCCCCTAATCTTTTCCATTATTTACCTTAAAATTTTTATTTTTTTGTTTGTATTTTTTGCGTAGACAAAATGGTGTCCTGCTCCTGGTTGTGAGTTTGCAGTGGAATTTGTGATGGGTAGCGGAAACTACGATGTTTGTTGCAATTGTTCATATAACTTTTGTTGGAATGTGAGTATCTCCTGACTGACAAAGTTTGCAGAATTTATTCCATATATTGTTTATTCTCTGCTACCGGATAACATTTTGAGTTGCTTAAATAAAATTTGCAGTGTACTGAGGAAGCTCACCGGCCTGTGGACTGTGGCACAGTAGCAAAGTGGATATTAAAGAATAGTGCAGAGTCTGAAAACATGAATTGGTAGGGTGCATGAAAAATCATCATCATGATCATCATCTACTTATTGATGCTGACCAGAATATGTTATAATGTGCTTCATTGAAGTTTTTATGTTACACCAAACTTCAAATTGAACCTATACTAGTGTCTGTTGTGCAAATTTTCTGTGCGCTATTATACTTGTGCTGCTGCTGTTACCGACCACTGATCAAAATATGCTATGATGTCTCTACCGATGTTTACTGTTATTTAAAACTCAAACTTGTATCACCTGTTTTTGATTAAATTTGATCATTTGGTTAGTGAGATCTCTTATCCTTTGTGCTCATGTTTTATATTCTCTAGCAAGTTATGTTCTGGTTGCTCAAGTATGATTCCTGTCCCTGCTTGTTTTTGATGATTTCTTTCACCAGAGTTTCCTTTCTGAAAAAAATACAATAGTATTAGCGACTCTTAAGGTCTATAATATAGTTCATTATTTCATTGATAAATGTGCATTTTATCTGACTTTGGCCCTTTCAGTTTTTCTTTTGTCATGACACATTTAATAGAGTTTTTTTCCCACATATACCATGTCTTAGTATGCTTATAAATGTAACATGCTTAATTCTGATTTTCCCTCTTGACCTCAACAGCTTCTGTTTTTTTATCTCTCCTTTTTTTCCCCGACATGGAGATTTCATAAGTGGTATCATATACTAGTTTATTTTATATATATATCCTGCTTTTTGGGCAAGATAAGAGGCCCCATGCTACCATAGGCTGGCTATATATATATATATATATATATATATATATATATATATATATATACCCTTGCAATTAAGTAGTAGTTATCATTAGTTGTTTCAGCTGTGTTGGTTCTATATATGGTTGACTATAAAACTGGCTGAGATCTGCCAGATGGATGTTTATGATCAAGTTTCATGGGATTGATTGATATACATTTGTTTACATGAAATTTATGTTTACATTTACGTCAGATCTTAACCTTTCACTAATATGTTTACATTTGCATTATATGTTAACCTTTCACCCACTCTTTTATATTAATTGACAAGTATGAGTTTGTGAAACTGAATGGATACACACGTTTCAAATTCTCACTCACCCATTATTTTATATCAACCATGGTTTTGAAAATCGGACCGGACTGGCCGGTCGAACCGGTTCAACCGGAACCGGTCATTAGTTCGGTCCGGTTTTATTATTAAAGTTGACTTTTATGACTCGGTGAAAACGAAAAACCCATTGAATCGGTCAGGTTCTGAAGAATCGGTCCAACCCTAGTTTTTAGACTTTTAGTTTTGATTAAATGAAATTAGGGTTGGATTTTTTTTGTGTTTTTAATTTTTCACTTTGGTTTGCACCTGAAAACAACCCATTTATGGTTTTAAAGATATTTTACTATATTTTTAATATTATATAATTTTTTTTGAACAGGTATATAAGTTTTAAAGATATTTTTCTATAGTTTGATATTTATATTTATTATTAAATAAAAAATAATTATGACATCATCTAGTTCGATCAAATTGGTTTATCTGGTCGAACCGATTGACCTACGACCCAAATGTCAAGCTGGTTTGTTGTTCGGTCCAATTTTCAAAACATTGATATCAACTAACAAGTATGAGTTTGTGAAACTGAATGGATACACACGTTTCAAATTCTCACCTTCAAGCCTTTGGCAAAGTTCACTTTCTTTAGGTGTGAGAAGTCCCATTTTAGTTCCTTTTGCCTGAGATCTGATTTTGCATGATTGATTCTTGAACAATTTTCTTTATTTGCAGAATTACCAACTATCTGTTATTATTTCCAACAATTTTTCCTATAATATTTCAATTTTGTCTTTTTGTTATTCATTTGTTGTGCTTTTTTTTTTAAAGGATATTAGCTAATTCCAAGCCCTGTCCAAAGTGCAAGCGTCCCATTGAGAAAAACCAAGGGTGCATGCATATTACATGCACACCTCCTTGTAAATTTGAGTTTTGCTGGTAAGATCTTCAAACTGGCAGTTCCAATGGTTTAAAAATTTCTTAATTGCACTCTTTATGTTTTAACCCTTTTAAATGTGATTGCAGGTTATGTCTTGGTGCCTGGTCAGAACATGGGGAAAGGACTGGTGGTTTCTATGCTTGCAATCGTTATGAAGCAGCCAAGCAGGAGGGGGTGGTAAGTCAATGACCAATCTTATTTTCTCAATGCTTGATAAACTGCATTTCTGATTCTTAAGGATGCTCAATATCACATTTGTCATTTCATAAATGTTTCAGTATGATGAATCTGAAAGGAGGAGAGAAATGGCTAAAAACTCTCTTGAGAGGTACACACATTACTATGAGCGTTGGGCCACAAATCAATCAGTATGTGACTTTCCAGATGTTCTCTTTTCCTTGGGCTGTAGTTTTAACATTTCTTTTCTTTGTATTTGGCATCTTACAGTTCCTGATATCAATAAGCTGAGCTTTTATTGCTTATGTGCTAGTCCATATTTTTTCATATGTTGTTTATGTTTCCAAATCCAAAAATATGACGACTTGTTGCATGTATTTATCTGCACAGTGTATAGTGAAGACTATATATCGAAATTAATACTCTATTCAATGTGTGTCGATATTTTAGTTAGGGATATTTTTCAACTTGCGTAAAGAATGGATGCTTCATTTGCTGGCTAGGGCATTTGGCCTACTGAGTTCCTTTGTTTCTTTGGGCGTGCAAACGGTAGGAATGCACATCAAGCTTGTCGGGTCAGATTAGAGGTTATATTGAGTTAAGCCTGTATTAGGAGGTGCATTGCCCAGGTCCAAGTGTAGTCCATGTGGAATATCTGAGCTCAGGATGAAAGCAGACTTTCTTTGTCAAATTGGACAATGCTAGAGAGGAATCATTTTCTGAAACAATCTGATCCTCCTTTTCCTCCACCATTAGCAATACCAAAAGCTACCATATTGGTCCATATTAAGTTTATCTAAACTTCAAATTCGACATCACTTAAATGATAGTATTTGTGTTAATGCCATATTTGGTGGAGATACGGAATATTAATACTGCATACCATAAAAGCTATGAGCCGTTTGTCCTAGGCTGGGCCATTGGCCTCCCAAATTGCTGGCGTAGTTCTGGCCTGATTTTGGGTTGGGCCTGAATATTCTGACCTGAACTCTGCTTAATCTAAGAATATTCCAGCCCATCTAAAATGCAGGTTAGCTGGGCCAATTCAGTCTGCATCCGCTATGAATAGTGATGAATTTGATGCAGCTAATTCTGTTGAGGTGCTGATTTTATGGATAAACTTATTTCTTTTTCCTGTGTATGTTTATTTCTATTTCAGGTCAGTCATTCTAATTTGCTTGTTTCCTGCTTCCAGACAGTCCATTTAGTGAATAATTCTGTTATTACATACGTATCCACATATAAATACATGTAAACATGAATATACATAGACATGCACATGCACACATGTGCACATGTATTATACACATTATATTCTTGCATATGCATCAATAATAAAATCAAAGAGGGCATTTTAAGCCCTTTCCGTTTGTACATAAATCTTGCATTTCACACCTTTAATCCATGGTACTTGAGGCCAATGGTTGGCACCCTTCTGCTAAGCATTTGCTCTTGGAGGAGGTCCAGGGTTTTAGACCTTGGTGGTGACTAATTACAACTATATTTCTTAAAAAATGTTTTCACACATTTCAAATTTTATCTGATGTGCGCAAAAGCTTTTTAGTGTTAGTATATTGTTATTTTCATGAATATGTTGGCTTAGCCATAAAATGTACCATTTCTGAAGATATTGATTTTTCTTTAAAGAGCTCGTCACTAGAGTTTACTATCCAAGTGTCTTATACATAAACACTTCTCAAGGATTTAGAGTCATCTAGTTGAGATATCACTAAATATTTGATCATTCCATGATCATGCTTGCTAGCTAGGAAGCATTAAGTCCATAATCTAAGTGCTTTTTCATCGTCCCATTCATCTAAATATGTTCAAATTTCACCATTAAGAGGCATTAGGGACTATAATTTTAAGATTTATGTTCGTTCATTCTGATATAGAGTTGTTTGTTATGAAGATTAATGCTAGACTGTCATAGGAGGATCCTCTAATATTAGCACTAGGCTCTACGTGTTCAAAAGTTGAAACTAGATCAAGCATTCATTAGGCTGGGCACACTAGGCTCTACGTGTTCAAAAGTTGAAACTAGATCAAGCATTCATTAGGCTGGGCCTATGTCCAATAATAATACAAAAATAGCTGGTACCAAGTAGGCCGGTTGAGACTAGGGCTTGAAATTGCATCTCGAAACTGGCTCAGTGGAAAAAGGGTCGGGACTTGCATGAGGGTAAATTGTGCTTGGAATGATGGCTTGATGCAACTCGACCTAGGTTAAGTGGGGGTAAATTGTCCTTGGCTTGACCCACCTAGATAGGCCAGACCTAAGCCTGACCTTTTTGCTCCTGGGTAAGTGCTTGCTGTTCTACCCAGTTTTGACTGTGAGAAACCTAGTGTTGACTCTGTGTGGAGAGAGAGAGAGAGAGAGAGAGGAGGGGGGCTCACAGAGCCAATGGAGATCGATGGTTCAAACTCTTGGTAGAGAGGAGCAGTACCTAATGTTGGGTTTTGTTTGGGGTTGTTGAGTGGTGCCAATGGTTATTGTCGAGAGGAGGGGATGGGGCATCAGCCAAAAGAGAAGGGGAGGTAGAGCACTCAAGCTTGGGATCTAGGCTTCAGAATTAGGGATTTAGATTATAAGTTTTTTAGATTATTAAATATGGGTTATATATTAATTTATATTAGGCTAGGTCAGGTTAGAATTTGTGGAGCTCAAGGCTGTTCAATTTTGAGTCAAGCCTAAACTCCTGGCTTAGGCCGAGGCTGTCAGAATGAGAACCCTAGCCTGAGCTTGATAAAAATCAAACTAGGGTAGTCCTGGAAGCATTGAATCATGTTAGGTTAGGTTGGGTTTCTTTATGGCCCAGGATTAGCCTAGGAATTGTTTTTAGACTTTGAGTGTCTAGGGCGAAAAAGCTCTAATAGGTTCCATGTTGAGCCCAAAACATGGTTTTGACCTTAAGCCCAATGATGCAATGAGAGGAAACGAGCAGCTCTGGTACCAAATTGATGCATAGAGGGATGCATTGTGATGAATTTCTAAGCCACTAAAGAGATCAAAAGGTTTATCTAATGTACGATTCAGCACTGTAGAAAATTAATGCACATAAATCAGATTTTAAACAGCACTATATTTATCAAACAAGTGCAGAAAATCTTCTCTAGCTCTAGCTGATGTTAAACCTATCAATGAGAATTGGATTTTACTCAAATAAAGTATAAAATAGGTTCAAAACAATGAAATCATTTACTTTTATTGATTTTAGCAATTCTAGCACTAAAGATATGGGAAAAAATAATGCCGATCTAATAAGTAAATTTGTAGGATGCAAGAAATAAGGCCGATTAATAATCAATAAGGAAAAAAAACAGCAAATAACATTCAAATCCTAACTAGATAGAATAGGGAATAGGGTAAACATGAGAGATCATTGAGGTGATGCCACCGTGAGGGAGGATGCAAACAATGCTTGTCTGCACCCCATGGAGAAAGGTTAGCCACTAAAGATCGCATTTTGGATCAGGCTTTGGACGCCAAGGCTTGCAAACCCACAACTCCTAAAAAAGGAACAATGGGAAAAAAGGGAGGAACAAGAAAGGGATGGTAGATGATGGTGCTGTAGAAGAGAGAACAAGGAGGGATGGTGGCATTGTGCAAGAGGGAAAATAAGAGGGACTAGTGCTGTTAGAAGACCAGCTGAAGCTTTTCAAAGAAAATAACTCAAAAAAACTTAAAACACTAGATGTCCAAGTAGTAATATATTTATAAGAAAGGATGGGTGCCCAAAAAAAGAAGTTAATGATCAACGGACTAGATTGGGTGACTCATTAAGTCATCCTAATCTAACCATTTAACCAAAGAACTTATGTTAATTGGATCTGGGCCCTTTATCTGATCCTAAGGCTAGAGTCAATGGATGTAAACAACCCTCGCATTGAGGGTTAAAACAAAAGATCTAGCTGTCCAATTGGTGATCGATGGACACTAAATGAATTCTATAAAATTGAAAATAAGAATGCAAAATAAATTTTAAAAAATCAGCCCTAATCTACATTAGTCAAGTAAGCATAGATTGAAATAGATAGAGGAGAGAGAGCTTAGTGAGGGAAGGGAGAAAGGGTGGTTCTAGGTATGGGGACAGAAAGTTTAGAAGGGAACGGATTTGAGGGGGTTCTTGCATTGGGCTCAGTGTTAGGCTTGGGCTGGGTTGTATCAAGCTTGGGCTTTAGATTGAGCCAAAGCTAAACCTGAACTGACCTGCAACATTTTCAAGATCGAATTTCAGGTTCCAAGTCTGACCTGATTCTCCTTGAGATAGGCCCAAAGCCCAATTTGAAGCCAGCATGGCCTAAAGGGCTGGGTTGTATCAAGCTTGGGCTTTGGATTGAGCCAAGGCTAGACTGAACTGATCTACAACTTTCTCAAGATCAATTTCAGGTTCAAGCCTGATCTGATTCTCCTTGAGATAGGCCCAAAGGCTGATTTGAAGCCAGCATGGCCCAAAGGGCTGGGTTGCATCGAGCTTGTCTTTTGATTGAGCCAAAACTAGACCTGAACTGATCTGCAACTTTCTCAAGATCGAATTTCAGGTTCAAGCCTGATCTGATTCTCCTTGAGATAGGCCCAAACCCCAAGTTTAAGCCAGCATGGCCCAAAGGGCTGCACCCTATCAGGCCCATTTCCATCCCTGGACCAGGCTGGGTGGGCTAGGCTTTTTTTTTTTTGGCCCAAGTCTATGGCAAGTCAATCCTTACTAATTAGGACAAGGCTTGTTGGTTATGGCCACAGACATTGGATGCGTTGCCTTGAAGTTTGTGAATGGTGCCATTATCACTAGTTTTTTTCATCAAAACTTGGAAACTCTTTAACTTTCAATCTTCACAGCTCTATAGTTGTCATATGTTGGCTTACGTGATATGATACTTAAGGATTTCCCTTCTTTATCCACCTTATACAATTTTCTTCTTTAAGATGGAAATGGTAACAGTGCTTGTTCTGGTTGCATAGCTAATGTTTTTTGGTTCCTTTTTTTTTTTCTTTTCTGTTCAACGCCTTTTGCACTGCATAAAGAGTTGTGTTATTTAGCGATTGAGAAGGTTTTTTTTCTTCTTTGGTTAGTTTTGTTTGTGTATGAGTTATTTTTGTTCATCCCATTCTACATTTAATGTTTCCTTTTGATTTAGCTTATTAAGCATACTGTTATAAATTCATAAGATGTACAGATGCATGTTTCTACTTTTGTATTACATAATTAATTCTAAACTCCTGTTGATTCAAGTGCACTTCTCAAAACTGATTTGAACATTTCATTTCCATTACTGACAGTCAAGGCAGAAGGCACTTTCAGATCTACATAGTATGCAATCTGAAAAGGTATATAACCTTGTTGCAGCCATGCCAACTTTTATTTTGCATGATATTGTTATGAGAAAGATCAAGATAATGTGTATTTGGGGTTTAATCTGTATTTGGGGTTTAAGCATATCATGGACTATGTTCAACTGTTTATCTATCCGAAGAAAGACATTGCATTTGAAGGATTTTGAGAATGCTGAAGCCACTTGCATGATCATGCTTGATGTGCAAGGAATTGACAAGATCTTTAATTTAGAAAAGTGGTTCTTGCTGATGTTATTGCAAGGATTGCACCTTATAACAATTTCGTTTGAAATTTCGCAGCTTGAGAAGTTGAGCGACAGACAAAGCCAACCTGAGTCCCAGCTCAAGTTCATAATAGAAGCCTGGTTACAGGTAGCTTCAAGATAGTGATAATATTTGAAGGGTGGCATCTATCATTCTATTTTAACATTTTTCCAATCTGGTTTGACATTTTGCTATGCAGATTGTGGAATGTAGACGAGTATTAAAGTGGACATATGCATACGGATATTACCTGCCTGAGCATGAACATGCTAAAAGGCAGTTCTTTGAATATTTGCAAGGTTGATATTTCTTTCTTTTGCTGATTGGAGTTGGTTATTGAGTGTATCCTGTTCATTGAAAGAACTGCTTGCTTTTGATACTTTAGGTGAGGCTGAGTCTGGGTTAGAGCGGCTGCACCAATGTGCAGAAAAGGAGCTCCAAGTCTACCTTGATGCAGAAACACCCATGAAGGACTTCAATGACTTCCGTACAAAGCTTGCTGGGCTAACCAGGTAATTTTGTCCAACTTGTTAGATAATGAATATGGCTCTATGGTTGGTGTCCATGCTTATCAAGCAAAAGGAAGGTCTTATTGATATTCATAAGTAACTTTTGGTTCTTTTGAAGATATTGTCTCCACATTATATATTGGAAATATTTGAACTTTTAGTATACCAGGTAACCACTGATTTAGTGGACTAGACAGCAGTGAGATTAGGAACATTGCATGGTAAAACTTTTAGGAAATCAAAAGGGCCCAAGTACATTAAATGAGCATCATTGAGATGATGATATTGAGACTGAGAGTGGTAGAACAAGGGTGGTCCGAAAATGAGTATATCAAATGAGGTTCTGTAGCTGAACGGTTGATAAAATGATGAGAAGGATGGCTAGGATGCAATGACATGTACAGCAAGAGGGTTATTTTGTGTCGCGTCTGAGGAATGCTGGAAGGATTAAGAAATTGTGGATTAAAACTATACCAGAATGTTAAATATCTTGGCATGAGTAAATGGTGTAGATTTAAGCAAGGTTTTAAATCTTGTGGGACAGAGTTGTCTTGGTTTTTTCATAGAACGTGATGCCCCATGTCCCATCCTGTCTCGATCCCTAACCTAGCCAGGCATTCCAATACTTATTTGGGATTTTTTAAAAATTATTTGTGAAGCTTTAATATTTTATTTAATTTTTAAATACATTCAACTTCAAAAGTTATCTTTATGATAAATTATATCAGTTTAAAATTAAAATTATAATATATTATAGCCTAGACAAGATGAAATGAGATGGTTGAGATTGGTTCCGGAATCTCTCTGGGATGAGAGGTCTTGGCCATCTCAATCCCAGTCTCGCCGAGACTTAAATTATTGGATTTAACAACTTAGAGGGAAGTTGTAAGGAATGATTTTTTAAAATGAGATGCTCCTAGTGGATATAATTTACATAGGATCAACAAAGCTGATTCCATATTGTGGTAAGGCTTTTTATTTGTGGTTATTGGGCCAATTTACTAGAAATGCTTATACACTGTATGACATGATTGCAAAAAGCAGCATATACTGGGTTCTGTAGATTACGTAACTAGTAGCACTACTTAGTGGTCTTGCCCTTCTTTGAAGCTTGATTTTTTCTCTCACTTCAAATGCGGATTCATTCAGTAGAATTCAAGCTTGTAGATGAGTCTGTTAATGAGATCCGTATAGTGTGATTCTTATGACAAGGACTCAATGCATTTCTAAGCCAACAACATTTTAAAAAAAGGGCAATCATCTATCTCATAATCTACTCCTCTTTTTAAGAATTATGGTGGGGAAAGCACTTGGGAAAACACCTCCAAGCATATTAATGTTCTGATCAGTTCCCTGCTTATGGGATAATAAAATGTTCAAGTGTGAAATCTAAACCACTATTAATAGTTATGAGATAGTAAAAATTTTGATCTGGAATTAGGCACAGACGCACAGTTGTCATCTGCGTGTTGGCTGGAAGCCGTTATAATAAGTTTTTGTTCATACTGATGCTGCTTGTTAAAACTTAATATGGTTGACCATTCATGCAATCTTGTTTCTTTTTCGTATGTGAATTATTGACAGTTGTAGTGTGAATGCTTGAACTGCTTGACTCTAATTAATTTATGATTGATTAGCTCCCTTCTCTATGCAAGGGTTCACCATGAAAGTAGACATGCTACCTTCATATGTTAAGAAAACTTGATGGTATTTGTGATTTAGTGAATGCTTTCTTTTATGAAAATTTCATATTTGTGTGATGAGAAACAATAGAATTTCTAAAATAAATAGAAAATGTTATATATGTTAACGCACCAAAAATTTTGATGTTTCATCAATTTATGTAATATCTGTTTAACTTATGGCTAGAACCTAAAAACTAAGTGATTAGGGAAGGGATTGATAATGTGCGTCAAGTGATTAGGGAAGGGATTGATAATGTGCGTCAGGCCTCAACACCTCCCCTTGAGTGTGAATGTGTGGGCCAGACCATGTCCAAGAAGGCGTGAATGAGTCACAAACAACTTAAGAAAATGAGTAGGGAACAACTCCAGTAACAATCTAAAATGAGTCAAGACAAGAAAAGACTCATGAAAATAAACAGGAAACATCGGCTGAATGGAAATTAGAGCCACGACCTTTGGTTGTAATGCAATGTTAATTTACCACTAGACACAAAGGCTCAAGCTATTAGCAAATGAGGCAATAATGTATATTGGGTGAATAACCAAATAGTTCCTTCTCAAACTTCTAATGCAAATTTATTATTAGAACGTTTTATTTATTATTCCATGCTTAGATAGAGCAATACAATTGCTGATGCTTTGAGTTGTTGCTTGGGTGAAGAATTGGATAAAGTATTAGTTGTGGGCATGATTTATTTACTTCTTCAACCTTTGTTTTGCTGCCTCTATCATCAGTAGTTGGAATAAGTTAAAAAAATCAGTGCAGCACAGAAATTCAATACTAGTATCGATACATCATTTTGTCAAGCATCATTGGTGAAGCTTGCATGAGAAGTGAAGTGCATCTCTGTGGTGCTGAAGTTTTCAAAGATACACTGTTGTCTCTGACTTTAATTATGAACTAGAGGGGCGAGGGAAGTACTTGAAAAAGGGATGTTTCTATTAATGCAGATGAAGCTTGCATGAGAAGTGAAGCCATCTTCATTGACTATTAATGCACATATATACTCCAGTTATGTCTCTGACTTCAATCCTGATCTAGGGAGGGACAAAGGAAGTATCTGAAAAAAGAGGAGTGTTTCTATTAATGCAGGATCTTTTAGGAAAGGAAAGCTTTTTGTAGAGACCATTCCTAAATCTTGTGACGTGTGCTTCACACTCGAGTCTGATGGGATTATACCTAGTACTTGTTAATGTTCCCTCATTCATTTTCTGAATGTTTTCTTATAGTTTCTTTGGCATGAAATTTTACACTGCACTTTCCTTGTGGATCATTTCCTGACAGTGTAACTCGAAACTACTTTGAGAACCTTGTTCGAGCCCTAGAGACTGGCTTGAAGGATGTTGGCTCTTCTAACAGCCAAGCTACATGCAGCAAGACTTCAAGCTCCAAGAACCTGGGAGGCAAGAGTAAGAGCGGAAAGATAAAGGTGGCTGGGACCAGCTCTAGATCTGGTGGTCCTAGCCGCAGCTTGGATGAAAGCAATCTCTGGTCGTGTGATCACTGCACCTTTGCCAACCCCAGGTCCACCAACACATGCCAGATGTGCGAGCATCATCGGTAGACCATGTAGAACTTCCTCTGCATCCAAATGCCATTTATCTGTAAAATTCTGATTCCCTTGGCCTGTTCCACTGGTCCGACTTGTTAGTAGAATCATGTTCCGTTATGCTGGCAAGAACGTAATGTCAGTCACCTCCTAGGTTTCGAGTTCTACAAGAGGTGGAATAAAAAAGAAAGGGAAAACAAAAGAAAAAGGAGAAACGAAAAAAAGCTGCCTCTTCATGTAGTGTTCCGTTTGTTGGTTAGACAAGTGAAACGGCAGTTCATTCGCTGTATATATATATATATATTTATATATTTATCTCTGTATGTGCTTCTCTTGCTTAATTTAATCAGATTCCAATATGGTATATTAGTTGCTATAATGCATCTCCCTCATATGACAGATTATGTCTAGAATTTTATTCTTGGTCTGAATTAAGGTGTGAACCAGTATTTTGTGGAATTTAGGTAAGTTCGATTCTTATATGGATATAGCATGGGTCAGTTATTGGGTGCCTCAAATCCAGTTACAGAGTAAGCCTCAAATTCACAGAAACCATGGTACCTCTGGTCTAATAAATATTGGGTTCGGCTGCTATACTTTTTTTATTGATGTGTTTTTATTTTTGAAACTGAGCATCAATGCCTTGAAAACTAGGCTTCAACTCCATTCATTCAAAGCCACCATTTAATCCTTTCAAACCCTCTTGGACTTTTCAAAATTTATGGTACCACTCATTTACAGCAACAGACATGGTATCAAAAGCCAAAAATATTATTTACAGCTAAGGGGAAAAGATGATCACGCAAAAACAGTCCTGCAACTGGTCCTATTAGAACTTCAGGCATCTTTGTTAATCTTTAGTCTGCCTTTATACCTCCTTTGGGACTCTTTGGGACACTGGAGGACTATTTGGTAAGAGTTGAGTTGAGTTGTAGAAATGTTGGCAGAAAGGCGATCTTCAGAAACCAGGCAGCTTCTTGACGCTAGAAATCCAAAACCCAAGAAGATTGTGTAAATTCCCTAAAGACCAGGTTTGATGGGAACATCCACGACCGTGCCTGTCTCATTTTCCCTCCACATCTCTTTTCCTGCCCATCAACCCTTATTGTTTTACTGAAAAAAAAACCTTAATCGTTGTAACAATAAATTTCAACATCCGACCAAATCAATGTATCCCAAATCTTAAATATATCTTATTTTCACCATTATTTGATAGTGGAATATAAATTTCAATTTTCCTTTCACTCACCGTTGTAAGCACATTTTGATAACACTTGGGCACGGTGCGGAATATATGATTAATTCAACAAAAATGATTGAACGATCGTGATCACATCGAGCAATGAATATTTATATTATAAAATTATAGCTACTCTAACGATACCTCTATCACACCCATCCACATCAAATACTTTGAAGCAGCAGTTTCAATCTTAAAGTATGTGACAAATCCTGATGCGAAGCCAAGCAAGACTACTGATGCTGGTGGTGAACGCATCAGCACTTCTCGGGACAGGGAATTTCTATTTGCACCGCCCAAATACTCAGTACATCCTCTAATTTTTTTTAAAAATAAAATTTTAAATTATCCTTTTTTTTTTTTCCATACCCCCGCATTTCTCCTATGTCTTCTCTCTAGCACGGCCCCTTTCCCCCTCCCCATCTCTTTTCTGGCACAGGCCCCTTTTCCCTTCCCAGCGCCTCTCCCGTCTCCTTCTCTTTTCGTCTCCTTCTTCTTTCTCGGCATTGACCCAGTACCCCTTTGGCTCTCATCTCCTTTCCACTTCTAGTCATAGGCTCTGTTAGACTCCCAGCGCTCCTTCGGCACCGTTCGATCAAACAGAGGCGAACGGAAGGCCTCTTTTCGGTCCTGTTTGACCGAACGAAGGAACAGAATGACCTTTGTTCAGTCAAACATGAGTCTTGTTTGGTTAAATGGTGCCTGAGGGGAAGCCAGTGCCGAAAGAGGCACTGAACTACTGGTGCCGAAAGTAAGAAGGAGATGGGGCTGAGGAGGAAGGATGGTGCTGGAAGGGAAGGAGTCAGAGAGAGGGAGGGGGGAGGGGAGGGGACGTGGGCAGGGGTGTCGAGAGAAAGGAAGGAGGATAGTTTGGTGTGGGCAGCGACAAGATGGATGCATACATGGATCAATCTGGTATTTTAATTTGTCCCGACCCACATTGCCCCTAAAATGCTTTGGTTATGCGTCCTGTCCAAGGATGAATCTGAAATTCTCGACTGGCCATTGGGGGTGGGTTAAAGAATTTTACTTATTTTTCTCGTGAATAAAACCAAAATAACATCACACACGAGTTTTATTCAATATAATATCAGGAAATTATTTTATTTTTCTTGCATAGCTATATTCCGGTCAATAGATTCCTTAGTGCTGTAAAATCTAGTTTATTCGAGTTATTTGAGGGGTTTATTTGTCATGTGTTTTCTTCAAAATAGTCTTCACCCATCCATTTCTGCTTACCAAACCAAACAATTTCTAAAATTAATCGAGCTTATTTCATATTAATAACGGACTAGAATTTCAAACTTATTCTTCTTGGAATAGCAAGATTAAGTAGAATATAGAGCAATACAAATAACAAAGGGTCAGTTTGGTCGGAGGTCATGGAAAATGGGGATCAGTTGGAGTAATCCAGGCCAGGTACTGGAGATTCTGGAATAAGGAGGGATAAGTGGGGATAGTGCCTTATTGCCAACTGAGTCAAATGTTGTTATTCTTTGCAACAAATTCCTGGTATGTGAGAGAGGATGTGAGAATATTTGAGAGTGCCAACTGAGTCAAATGTTGTTATTCTTTGCAACAAATTCCTGGCATTAGAGAGGATGTGAGAAATATTTGAGAGGGAGAGCGATGGAGCTTAATTTCATCAAGAGAGAGTTTGAATTTGAATTTGAATTCGATTTGGCCAACTAAGGAAGCTGATTTTGGGGAGGATTTGTTGCAACTTTCAAATCTGATCTTGGGGAGGATTTATTGGAGATTTTCAAGGCAGCAAATCAGTCCATGATTGCCAAAAGTGTGGAGCCAGTTTTGGAAATCAGTCCATGTTGCCAAAAGTGTGGAGCCAGTTTTGGGATGGGATTAGATTGGAGGAGAGTCTTCGATTCTTGTGGTGTCTTCTTCAACCGTAAAGTTGAGCGAAAAAAAGAGAGAATAGGAGGCTCTGTGAGGACATCCTCCGTGTGCTGTAAATCCTGATTCAACTCTCTAGATCATAAGAGTTTCTGAGAGAGTATTTTGAGGGCTTGTACCTGATTCAACTCTTAGTGAAGCCTTGCAGATCCTGTGCCGCCGTGGACGTAGCCCAGTTTGGTGAACCATAAAATTCTCGTCTCTCACTATTTTCTTTTGGATTTTGGTTCCTATTATTATTATGTGTTTTTTGTTGATTTTATCGCAACTGCGTGCTTGGCTGTACTAATAGCGATCTTATTAGAAGAATATTTGTTGTATTCCCTATCAAATTGGTATCAGAGCTTGGTTTTCTTCATATTATTACGGTCGGACAAATCAACAAAGAGACGCAGAAGACAAGATCAAAATCGAGAAATTCAATGGTCACAATTTCGGATGGTGGAGGATGCAAATTGAGGACTACCTATATCAGAAGGATCTTTACCTTCCATTAGAGGGAAAGAAGCCGGATTCAATGAGTGACTCAGATTGGATGATTCTGGATAGGAAAGCCTTGGCCATGATCAGATTATCGTTGACACCTCAAGTGGCGTATAATATTGCAAAGGAAAAGAACATCATGGATATGATGACCGCTTTAACAAAGCTGTATGAAAAACCTTCCACCTCAAACAAGATATTTCAATTTGAAGATGGCTGAGAATAGTTCAGTGACGGAGCATCTAAACAAGTTCAACACGATGATTAATCAATTGGAGTCGGTCTCTGTTGCTTTTGATGATTCATTCAGGGCTCTTCTTTTCTTATGTTCCTTGCCAGAGAGTTGGAACAATCCTGTGATGACAGTCAGCAACTCGGTATCAGGTAACCTTACATTCAATGATGCAGTTAGTTGTATATTGAATGATGAGATGAGAAGAAAGGTTGTGGATGGGACTTCTACAAGTGCTGCACTCATGGTGGATACCAGAGGAAGATCACAGGAGAGGAAGAAGTCAGAGAAAGGCCAGTCCAAGAGCAGAGAAAAGTCCAAAGGGAGATTTCCTATGAAGTATTGGAACTGCGGGAAGAAAGGTCACATGAGCAAGGATTGTTGGGGTAAAAAGAAGGAAAAAGGTGCAGAGAGCAAGATAGAAGGTCAGGAAGCAAATGTTGTGAGTACTATTGAGCGTAATTTTGAGGATGTGTGCCTGTCAGCCGGCGATGGGGCAAATTCAGATATGTAGTTTGTAGACTCAGGGGCTTCTTACCATTGCAGCTCAAAGAGACACTTATTTTTGGATTTTATCCAAGGAGATTTTGGTCATGTCACAGTTGGCAATGGACAACAGTGCAGAATTGTGGGTAAAGGAACAATTGTACTGAAGCCAGTGATAGGCGGAGAATTGAGACTTGCACAAGCCAGATACATCCCAGAGTTAAAGAAAAACCTAATTTCTACCAGCCAGCTTGATGTTGAGGGTTATGTATCTTTTTGGTAATTCTCAGTGGAAGATTACTAAAGGTCTATGGTTGTTGTCAAAGGGAAGCCGACATGCACTCTCTACTTTTGGCAGACAGTGAGAGTTTAGTTTTCAGTGGCAGTAGGAGACACGGGTACAGTGACTACATTATGGCACAGGAGGCTCGGTCATCTTAGTGAGAAGAACTTGAATATTCTATACAGGAGAGAGCTTCTACCTGGGCTAAAGAAGGTGAATCTAGAGTTTTGTGAAGAGTGTATCTATGGTAAGCAGAAAGCAGTGAGTTTTCAGTTAGCAAGAACTCAAAAGAAGACTGAAAGGCTGGAGTTGGTTCATTCAGATGTCTGGGGTCCAGCACCAGAGGCATCATATGCGGGCAATAAGTACTTTGTCACGTTTATAGATGTTTCATCAGAAAGTCTGGGTGTTTGAAGGAAAAGTCTGAGGTCTTTGACATCTTCAAGAGATGGAGAGTCATGTGTGAAAGCCAGACTGGAGCAAGTCTCAAGTGTCTCAAGACAGATAACGGTGGTAAATACTGCAGCAGAGAGTTTGATGTCTACTGCCTAGAGCATGGAATCAGAAGGATCAAGACCGTCCTAGGGACACCAGAGCAGAATGGTGTGGCATAAAGAATGAACATGACCATTCTTGAGAGAGAGAGGAGTATGAGGTTTGACTCAGGTCTACCTACATATTTTTGGGCGGCAGCACTGGACACCGCAGTGTATTTGATCAACAGGAGTCCATCTAGTGCATTGGATGGTGGGATTCCAGAGGAGTTTGGACAGAAAACAGGTAAAACTTTCTTTTCTTAAAGTATTTGGCTGCATTGCTTATTCTCTGATTGAGAAAGAGAAGAGGAGTAAGTTAGACTCCAAGTCTACAAAGTGTGTTTTTATTGGATACGGTGGCGATGAGTATGGCTACAAGCTCTGGGATTTCAAGAACAATAAGATCATTCGAAGCAGGAATGTGGTATTTGATGAAGAGCATACTTACAAAGACATGAAGGATGCAGTGGAAGAAAAGAAACATGAGTTTATAGAACTCGATCCTGTCAGAGATGGAGAAATTCCCCGAGTGCAAACTGAAGATGGAAACTTTGAGGATGTGGAGGAGGAAGATATGGTTGGAACGGACAGCCACATGCATACATCGGTACCTCAACCGGTGTCCCATAGTTGAGGAGGACCACGAGGGTTACCAGGCCATCACAGAGGTATTCTGCTAATGATTATGTTTTGTACACAGATTCTGAGAGCCAGAATGTTTTGTTGAAGCCATGCAGGATAAAGCTAAGGTTAAGTGGGAGTTGGCTATAAAGAGGAGATGGACTCTTTAAAGCAAAACAAGACTTGGGATCTTGTAAAGTTACCTGCTGGCAAGAAAGTTCTGTTCAACAAATGGGTGTACAAGATGAAGAATGAGGTCGATGGTACCAAGAGATACAAGGCAAGGTTAATTGTCAAGGGGTATGCACAGAAAGAGAGAATTGACTTCCAGGAGATTTTTTTCCTAGTAGTCAAGATGACATCCATCAGGGTGATTATGAGCATGGTAGCAGTGGAGGATCTTCATCTAGAGCAGCTAAATGTGAAGACAGCATTTCTTCATGGAGATTTAGAGAGGAGCTGTACATGCACCAGCCAGAAGGTTTCCAGGTCAGGGGAAAGGATGACATGGTCTGCAGATTGAAGAAAAGTTTGTATGGTCTGAAGCAGGCTCCGCGGCAATGGTACCTCAAGTTTGACAGTTTCATGCTAGAGAAAGGCTTCATCAGATGCCAATCAGATCATTGTGTGTACTTTTAGAGGTACGTTACAAATGAGTTTATTATTTTATCATTGTATGTGGATGATATGCTTGTAGCAGGTTCCAGTATGAGGAAGATAGAAGAGCTCAAGAAACTGATGGCAAAGAAGTTCTCAATGAAGGATTTGGAAGAGGCGAAGCAGATTCTTGGCATGAGGATCAACAGAGATAGAAAGCAACGGAAGCTGTGGCTATCTCAGGAGGACTATGTAGAAAAGGTACTGAAGAGGTTCAATATGGAGAATGCAAAGGCAGTGTCAACACCTTTGGCAGCACACTTCAAGCTCAGCAAGCAGTTGTGTCCAACAACTTAGAAGGCAAGGGATGAGATGATTAGAATTCCATATGCCTCAGCCGTGGGAAGTCTAATGTATGCAATGGTTTGCACAAGATCGGATATCGCACAAGCATTGGGAGCAGTCAGCAGGTACATGCAGAATCCAGGCAAGGAGCACTGGAATGCAGTGAAGTGGATCTTGAGATATGTCAGGGGTACGTCAACTTACAGTTTGTTCTATGGAGGTGATAGTCTTCAAGTATAGGGATTTGTAGATGCAGATCACTCTGGTGACAGAGACATCGAGAGGAGCACCACTGGTTATGTTTTTACTGTCGGTGATACAACAGTGAGCTGGGTATCTCAGTTGCAGAAGATAGTGGCATTGTCAACTACAGAAGCTGAGTATGTGGCGATCACTGAAGCTAGTAAAGAGATGATCTGGTTACAGAGGTTGATGGAGGAGCTTGGCAAGGAGCACGAGTGTAATACATTATGGAGCGACAGCCAGAGCGCAGTTCACTTGGCAAGGAATCCAGCATTTCATGCAAGAACCAAGCACATTCAGCTTAGGTATCATTTCATACGCAGTGCGTTGGATGAGGAGCAGTTGAAGCTGGAAAAAATTGATGGAGCTAAGAATCCTGCATATATGTTCACCAAGGTTGTGAGCAGAGACAAGTTAAGTCTCTGTTGCAACTTTGTGAAGCTTTCCAAGAGATAGATCAGGAGAGCGTGGCACAGAGAAAGAAGGTAGATCTAAGATTGATGTCATTAATCTCCAAGTGGGAGATTGTTATGGATGAAGCTTAATTTCATCAAGAGGGAGTTTGAATTCGAATTTTGAATTCGATTTGGCCAACTAAGGAAGCTGATTTTGGGGAGAATTTATTGCAACTTCCAAATATGATCTTGGAGAGGATTTGTTGGAGATTTTCAAGGTAGCAAATCAGTCCATGGTTGCCAAAAGTGTGGAGCCAGTTTTGGAAATCAGTCCATGGTTACCAAAAGTGTGGAGCCAGTTTTGAGATGTGATTAGATTGGAGGAGAGTCTTCGATCCTTGTGGTGTCTTCTTCAACCGGTAAAGTTGAGCGAAAAAAAAGAGAATAGGAGGCTCTGTGAGGACATCCTCTGTGTGCTGTAGATCCTGATTCAACTCTCTGGATCATAAGAGTTTTTGAGAGAGAGTGTTTTGAGGGTTATACCTGATTCAAGTCTTAGTGAACCTTGCAGATCCTGTGCCGCCATGGACATAGCTCAGTTTGGGTGAACCACGTAAAATCCTCGTCTCTCACTGTTTTCTTTTGGATTTTGGTTCATATTATTATGTATTTTTTGTTGATTTTATCGAACTACGTGCTTGACCGTACTAATAGCGATCTTATTAAAAGAATATATGTTGTATTCCCTATCAAGCCTTGCCGCAATGTTAAAAGATTTAATGATCATACATGTTGGCCCCTAGATTGATTTTGATGATTACAAAACAATTAAGACTATGTTTATTAGGAAAATTAATATTATTGCATGGATGTACATGTGTCGTACAGGTAAGCCTTATCAAGCAAAATTTTATTCGTTACATGGAAGCTTATTTTCTCTTAATATAGCTAATTAATCCTTTAATTCCTTAGATTATTGCATGACTATGTAAGCTAGCTTATTTATCTTCCTAGCTAGCTTTCCCCACTTGCTAGCAAATTTATTTTTCTCTCACAGTGAATATGATCGATCCATGCATATGTCTAGTTAGCTTATTAGCTAACTTCTTCTCCTAGTTAACTATTTGCTATAGAATTTTTGAAGCTGGCCGAATGGACTCTATATCAAGTTAGCTAGTGAGCTAACTTCTTCCCTCTCTTTAGCTAACTTGTTATCACTTGGAGCTAATGCTTTTTTGTTGCAGAATTTTGCTGGCCGAAAGGAGCTTGGGAAGAGCTAGCTAGAGAGCTAGCTTCCCCTTGGGCGGCACCATGAACCCTTTCATCCAGTTAGCTAACAAGCTAACTATTTCTTTTTTCTGCTGCTCATGGCCGCATGATTGGTGAAAGGAGTTAGCTTAACAGCTAACTACTCTCTCTTTTCTTTGCATGAAACTTTAACTAAGTTAACTAACTAGCTAACTTCCTTTGCTGCAGATTTTTTCATGGCCGTGTGAAGTGTGAAAGCAATTAGCTAACAAGCTAACTACTTTATCTTTTCTCCCTCCACGTAGCATGAAAGTTTTCATTGGAGTTAGCTAACAAGTTAGCTACTTTTATCATGAATAGGTTTACTTTTCATGTAGCTAGCTGGAAAGCTAACTACTTTAGCGATTCTTTTCTCCCAGCCGCATGAAAATTTTCATTGAGTTAGCTCTTGAGCTAACTACTTTTTTACATGGCCTCATGCACTTTTTAAATAGCTAACTAAAGAGCTAGCTGAATTTCAAAGGCCTTCTGTTCATGAAACGTTGGACTCTTATTTCTTGTAGCAGTTAGCTGATGAGCTAACTAGTTTGAGCCTTAGCCACTTGAAGAGCTAACTCCTTTTGCATTTAAAGCATGAAACCTTTTTGGAGTTAACTATTCTTTCATGATTACTTTTCTAAACCGTGTGGACTTTTGAATATAGCTAGCTCACAAGCTAGCTACTTTATTTCCTTGGATTGAGGCTGATATTCTTACCGTGGAGTCTTGCTAGCTAGCTAGCTAGCTTGGGAAGGTTAGCTAGCTTTGCTTAGCTAGCTTTAGCCTTTGCTCTCCCTTTCTTCCTCCTTGGGCCGCACGTCTTCTTTGAGGTCTGCTGAAAATTTATTCCAGCCAACCTCCTCTCTCAAGAATTAAATGCTCTTTCTCTCTCTCTTTTATTACATTTCTGTTTTCATGGTTACTGACTTTTTTCTTTTGGTGTTTGATAGAAATCTTTCTTTGCCAAAGGATTAAATGCAATCAAATGTTTAGGGAAATAAATTCAAACGGTTATATTTCTTCCCATTTTTAATTTCCTTTATTTACTAATGTGTCTAACGGACATTATTTTTGTGTTGGTTTAAATAGAAGTGATCAGTGGAACTTCAAGATGATTAGAGATGATTTCTTGACGTTTTTCTTGTTGACAAAATCTGTGAAAATCTGAAAGAGAAAAAGAGAAAGAAAGAAATCAAAAAGAGAGTGTTCATTGCATATTTTCCGGAGTGTTGAAGAGCAAGTTGCTGTGCTTTGAAGTTGCAAATCTCAATCCTTGCTCAAGTCGTCCAGATCCAGTGAAGCATTCAAAGTTTCAGCTACCTCGGAGATCCACATCCATTGCTGAAGACTTGCTTCGAAATTTGTAAAGTATTTTTGAATATTTGCTCAAGTTAGGAGCTATTTGTTATCTACTCTGATATTTCTTGTAATAGGTTAGAGATAACCCTAAGATTATTAATTGGCTTCCTTGTGCTGGGAAACAAGAGGACTAGCCGGAAAGGCTATTGGCTTCCTTGTGCCGGGAAACAAGAGGACTAGCCGGGAAGGCTAGGGGTTTGGCTGCCTTGTGCCGTAAAACAAGAGGACTAGCCGGGAGGCTAGGGGTTTGGCTTCCTTGTGCCATGAAATAAGAGGACTAGCCGGGAAGGCTAGGGGATTGGCTGCCTTGTGCCGTGAAACAAGAGGACTAGCTGGGAAGGCTAGGGGTTGTAATCGTTGTATACGATTAGTGAAATTCCCAAAGGGTTTTTGGGAGTGGATGTAGGAGCCGAGTTTGGCACCGAACCACTATAAACCCTATTGTGTTTGTGATTGCATATTCTGTGTAATTTTGTTTTGTGCACTCCACTACACCACTGCGAATTAATCTTTTAATTAGTGATTAAGCACATATCTATGCTAGTAATTATTTTTAAAATACCCAATTCACCCCCTCTTGGGTTACTACATCTGGGCAATAAGTGGTATCAGAGCAGCGTGCTCCTGATTTCTATTGCTTTAACAAGCTTGGAGCCAAAGATCATTAGCAATCTAAATGGGTTCAGTTTTGACTGAGGGACAGTCAACTAATAGACCACCTCTATTTGATGGCACAAATTACACTTATTGGAAAGCACGTATGAAAATTTTTATTCAAGCACTTGATTATGATTTATGGAGTATCATAGTAATGGACCTCACACACCCACTATTAAATCTGATGGTATTGATATTCCCAAACCAGAAATAGAATGGTATGTGCATGATAAGAAGATGGCTCAGTTGAATGCTATAGCCATGAATGTATTATATTGTTCTTTAGATGCCAATGAATTTAATCGTATTTTACATGCATATCTGCTAAGAAATTTGGAATAGACTTGAAGTTACCCATGAGGGTACCAATCAAGTTAAAGAATCTAGAATAAATATGCTTGTACATGAATATGAATTATTTAAAATGGAATCATATGAAAGCATTGGTGATATGTTTACAAGATTCACTAACATTATTAATGGGCTGAAAAGCCTTGAAAAATCTTATACTAATGGTGATCTTGTTAGAAAAGTTTTGAGATCCTTGCCTAGGTCTTGGGAGGCCAAAGTTACTGCAATTCAAGAAGCCAAGGACCTCAACACACTATCTCTTGAAGAATTAGTTGGTTCATTAATGACTCATGAGCTTCAGCAACAACAACATATTGATGAAGAACAGTCCAAAAAGAAGAGAATTTGGGACTAAAGAGTACAACCCTAAATGATAAAAATGAGAGCACCTCAAGTGAAAGTGATGAGAAAAATGATCTAGCTCTCATTACAGGAAATTTGAGAAATTCATGAGAAAGAAATTTAAAGGAAGAAAGAGAGCATTAATGAAAGGAGAGCCAAGCAATGAAAAAGAATATGAAGTAATTTGTTATGAATGCAACAAACCGGGACACTACAAGCCAGATTGTCCATATCTAAAGAAAGGTCTCAAGAAATTTAAAAAGAAGGCTATGATAGCTACATGGAGCGATAGTGATGCATCAAGCTCTGAAGAAGAAGAGAAGAATGAAAAAGAAAATCTTTGTCTTATGGCGAACAATGAAGAGGTAAACCCCAACTTGTTAGATGATTTTACATTTGATGAATTACATGGTGCATTTCATGAATTAATTGATGATTTTGTAAATCTCAGTTCAAAAAATAAAGATTTGAAAAATCAAGTTCAAAATCTTACTTTAGAAAAGGATAAACTATTAGAAGAAAATGAAGTTTTATTACAAGAAAACATGAATTTGAAAAATGAAGTAGATAGATTGAAACCTATTGTAGATAAGTTTACTTTGAGCTCTACTAAACTTAACATGATTCTTGAAAATCAAAGAGCTGTTTTTAACAAAGCTGGCCTAGGATACAATCCTTTAAAAAGACAAAAGTTTTTAAAAAATATTTATGTGCATGCTAATAATTCTATTGAAGTTACATGTTTCAAGTGTGGTAAACCTGGACACAAAGCATATATATGTCACACACACAATGTTAGAAGGATATGGGTTCCAAAAGGAACCATTTTAGCTAACCCTAAAGGACCCAAGAAAGCTTGGGTACCTAGAAGCAAAACTTGATATTATGGATGCAGGTGTGTCTTGCAACCCGTGAAGCAAAAAGAAAATGATAGCGGTGCTTAAGACACTTGATGGATGATGAATCTCATCTATCACTTTGAATGCAATTGATGGAGGAGTGGTTACCTTTGAAAGTAATGACCAAGGTAACATTATTGGCATTGATAAAATTGATATCACTCCCTCTACTTATGTTAATAATATCTTGCTTTAAATGGATTGAATCATAACTTGTCTAGCATTAGTCAATTTTATGAAAAAGGTTTTAAAATTATTTGTTGAATCATCTCTTTGCATAATTACAAATCCTGTTGATGACTGCATGAAAGCCATTAGTCATAGGCAAGTAATGTTTATATTGTTAATGACCAGATTATTGAATGTCTAGTTGTCATGAATGCTAAAATTGATAAATCTAGTTATGACATCACAGACTTGCTTATGTCAGCATGGATTTGCTTTCTAAATTATTTAAAAATGATTTGGTTAAAGGTTTGCCAAAATTGAATTTCGAAAAAGATAAGATTTGTGATACATACAAATTTTTGAAAAATTAACAAGAATTTCTTTTAAGTCTAAAAATATGATTTCGACTTCTAATCTTTTAGAATTTTTGCACATGGATTCATGATTATTGATGATTTTCTTGATTTACATAAATTTTATTCTTAGTTAGCAAAAATGAAGCATCTTCAGTTTTTCTAAAACTCCTTAGAAGAATTTCAAATGAAAAAGGTTTTCCATTTTATCTATTAGAAGTGATCATAGAAAAGAATTTAAAAAATTGGCACTTTGAAAATCTTGTAATAAACATAAGACCTTATATTTGATGAATCTAATGATCTTTCATTAAGGAAGAGAAAGGTTTTAATTGATACAGATGAAATTAAAGTCAAGTCAAGAAGCTCACCTTGCATTCAATGATACAAGCGATACATGAAGAAGAAATTCAACATGATGAACCACAAGATAATGCTAAATTTGAAAGCTAATGAAGGTATGTCTATAATCATCCTAAAGAGCTAATATTAAGTGATCCATCTCATGATATTAGGATTAGATCATCATTTAGAAATACATGTATTAATTTTGCATTTGTTTTTCATATAGAGCCTAAATGACATGCATGATAAATTAAATGAGCATTTAGAAACAAATTGGATGAGCATGATAATTTCATTAGAAATAAAGCAAGATTGTTAGCTATAGAATATAATCAAGAGGAAGATATTGTTTTTGATGAAACATATGTTCCTATTGCTAGATTAAAGATTATTAGATTACTTCTTGCATTTGCTTGCTTTATGAATGTTAAATTGTATTGAATGGATGTTAAGAGCATTTTTCTTAATGAATATATTGCTGAACAAGTATTTGTTGATCAACCATCCGATTTCAAAAATCTTGTGTCTCCAAACCCTGTATTCAATTGAACAAAGCTTTATATGGTTTGAGACAAGTACCCGGGCATGGTTTGATAGGCTTATTAAGTTCTTGATTGGCAATAAATTTATTAATAAAAATGTTGATGCAACATTATGAATTAAAAGATAAATGATGATATATTGATAGTACAAATTTATGAAGATGACATTATATTCGGTGCTACTAATAATTTCTTGTTCCAAGATTTTGCTAAGTTCATGCAGGGGAGTTCGAGATGAGCATAATGGGTAAAATCAATTATCGGACTTCAAATCAAGCAATCAAAGAAGAGGATCTTCATAAGCCAATCCTTGTACATCAAGAAAATTTTGAAGAAGTTTGGCATGAAGAAATCTAAAGTATCGGTACATTTGTCGAGTGATATGGGTTGGCCCATGATCGGCAACTAGTAGTATCAGCTTGATCTATTTACTCCTTGCTTGATATGATTTTATTGTAAGACTTGAATTATTAAGTGCCTACTTTATTAGTGGTATTATTTCTTGATCATATCTTATAATAAATTGCCTATGCATGAAATGAAAAGGATTTGATAAAGGTGATGCATATTTTATTATAATATCTTGTTTGCATATCACCTATGTAAGAAATCTTATTTTATCATATGAAATGTGAAATTGAATTGTGGTGATTGTTATAGAATGCCTATGTATTTTTCATATATACATTGAGATTAGCACGATACATTTATAAAATGTTGTGATTATATGACATTGGTATCATTTCTTGCATAAAACTTTTATTACATATAGACCAAATTTGAAATATTAAGGGGGAGAAGAATGTAAGCATATTTGAACTCAAATATTTGATGTGGTATCTGTTAATATTGTATCTCAACAAGTTTTTAAATTAGTAAGGGGAAGAAGAAACTTACTTGAATATTTGGATACTTTGATGCATTAAGTACTATGATGTATTAAATATCAAATATCTTACTGTTATAAGTGCTTTGATGTATGAATGTGGTATCAACTCTTATATGTGGCAATGATTTGAATGCATATCAAACTATGAAACTGCCACCTTGCTCCAATATATATATATATATATAAAGGTGATATTTTGATCCCACATTCAAAGTTTTTTTTTTAAAATTGGTATCAATGAGTTATGAAAAATGATTATTATTAAATGATTAATATTTTTGTATCTTATTGTTACTATTGAAGATTAGAATTTTTTTTATAATATAAACTTTGTTGTGAACTTTAATATATTTGGACTTTGACGTATTTTGAACCTTGATATATGTTTTTTTTATGATTTGAGATTATGAACCTTGATGAACTTTGATGTATCTTTGTTGTATGATGAAATTATATCTTGTATGATTAAAATGTATCTTGTTTGTATTATGTACTTATGCTTTTTAATGCATTATGAATGCTTAATGTCTTTTCCTTGATGAATGCTTAATTGTGCACATTCTTTCATCTCTTTTTGATTAATGACAAAAAGGGGGAGAGAATAGCATACACTTCATTTACATTTATGGAGAGATTAGCATACATTATATTCATGGAAGAGAATAGCATATAAAGAGAAAAGTATATACATTAAAAGGTAGAATTTAATATATTTTTTTTGCATGCTTAATGGTTTTGTATGTTTTTGTCATCATCAAAAAGGGGGAGATTGTTGGCCCCTAGATTGATTTTGATGATTACAAAAAATTAAGACTATGTTTATTAGGGAAATTAATATTATTGCAAGGATGTACATGTGTCGTACAGGTAAGCCTTATCAAGCAAAATTTTATTCGTTACATGGAAGCTTATTTTCTCTTAATATAGCTAATTGATCCTTTAATTCCTTGGATTATTGCATGACTATGTAAGCTAGCTTATTTCTCTTCCTAGCTAGCTTTCCCCACTTGCTAGCAAATTTATTTTTCTCTCACAGTGAATATGATCGATCCATGCATATGTCTAGTTAGCTTATTAGCTAACTTCTTCTCCTAGTTAACTATTTGTTGCAGAATTTTTGAAGCTGGCCGAATGGACTCTATATCAAGTTAGCTAGTGAGCTAACTTCTTCCCTCTCTTTAGCTAACTTGTTATCACTTGGAGCTAATGCTTTTTTGTTGCAGAATTTTCTGGCCGAATGGAGCTTGGGAAGAGCTAGCTAGAGAGCTAGCTTCCCCTTGGGCGGCACCATGAACCCTTTCATCCAGTTAACTAACAAGCTAACTATTTCTTTTTTCTGCTGCTCATGGCCGCATGATTGGTGAAAGGGTTAGCTTAACAGCTAACTACTTTCTCTTTTCTTTGCATGAAACTTTAACTAAGTTAACTAACTAGCTAACTTCCTTTGCTGCAGATTTTTCATGGCCGTGTGAAGTGTGAAAGCAATTAATAACAAGCTAACTACTTTATCTTTCTCCCTCCATGTAGCATGAAAGTTTTCATTAGAGTTAGCTAACAAGTTAGCTACTTTTATCATGAATAGGTTTACTTTTCATGTAGCTAGCTGGAAAGCTAACTACTTTAGTGATTCTTTTCTCCCAGCCGCATGAAAATTTTCATTGAGTTAGCTCTTGAGCTAACTACTTTTTTACATGGCCTCATGCACTTTTTAAATAGCTAACTAAAGAGCTAGCTGAATTTCAAAGGCCTTCTGTTCATGAAACGTTGGACTCTTATTTCTTGTAGCCAGTTAGCTGATGAGCTAACTAGTTTGAGCCTTAGCACCTGAAGAGCTAACTCCTTTTGCATTTAAAGCATGAAACCTTTTTGGGAGTTAACTATTCTTTCATGATTACTTTTCTAAACCGTGTGGACTTTTGAATAGAGCTAGCTCATAAGCTAGCTACTTTATTTCTTGGATTGAGGCTGATATTCTTGCCGTGGGAGTCTGCTAGCTAGCTAGCTAGCTTGGGAAGGTTAGCTAGCTTTGCTAGCTAGCTTTAGCCTTTGCTCTCCCTTTCTTCCTCCTTGGGCCGCACGTCTTCTTTGAGGGCTGCTGAAAATTTATTCCAGCCAACCTCCTCTCTCAAGAATTAAATGCTCTTTCTCTCTCTCTTTTATTACATTTTTGTTTTCATGTTTATGACTTTTTTCTTTTGGTGTTTGACAGAAATCTTTCTTTGCCAAAGGATTAAATGCAATCAAATGTTTAGGAAATAAATTCAAACGGTTATATTTCTTCCCGTTTTTAATTTCCTTTATTTACTAATGTGTCTAACGGACATTATTTTTGTGTTGGTTTAAATAGAAGTGATCAGTGGAACTTCAAGATGATTAGAGATGATTTCTTGACGTTTTTCTTGTTGACAAAATCTATGAAAATCTGAAAGAGAAAAAGAGAAAGAAAGAAATAAAAAAGAGAGTGTTCATTGCATATTTTCGGAGTGTTGAAGAGCAAGTTGCTGTGCTTTGAAGTTGCGAATCTCAATCCTTGCTCAAGTCGTCCAGATCCAGTGAAGCATTCAAAGTTTCAGCTACCTCGGAGATCCACATCCATTGCTGAAGACTTGCTTCGAAATTTGTAAAGTATTTTTGAATATTTGCTCAAGTTAGGAGCTATTTGTTATCTACTCTGATATTTCTTGTAATAGGGTTAGAGATAACCCTAAGATTATTGATTGGCTTCCTTGTCGGGAAACAAGAGGACTAGCCGGGAAGGCTAGGGGTTTGGCTGCCTTGTGCCGTGAAACAAGAGGACTAGCCGAGAAGGCTAGGGGTTTGGCTGCCTTGTGCCGTGAAACAAGAGGACTAGCCGGGAAGGCTAGGGGTTGTAATCGTTGTATACGATTAGTGAAATTTCCAAAGGGTTTTTGGGGAGTGGATGTAGGAGCCGAGTTTGGCACCAAACCACTATAAACCCTATTGTGTTTGTGATTGCATATTCTGTGTAATTTTGTTTCGTGCACTCCACTACACCACTGCAAATTAATCTTTTAATTAGTGATTAAGCACATATCTGCGCTAGTAATTATTTTTAAAATATCCAATTCACCCCCCTCTTGGGTTACTACATCTGGGCAACAATACAAATGTTGTTGTCTGCAATATTATCAAAATATTGCGTCCATCAACGAATATATTTCAATTTGACAAAGTGCCAACGAGTTTATTGCGACCCACCTCCGGGTTATGTCAAAGTGAATTTTGATGGTTCTGTATCGGATTGTATGGCTGGATCAGGATTTGTTATCAGAGGGCAGAGGGAGAGATGATTGCGGCTGGTGGTCATGGCTCCATTGATATCTCGGTCCCCATGGCGAAGTTTCAGGCTGCTTGGGCTGGTATCACTTTTGCATTCATATTGGGCTCTTCGCGGGTGGTCATTGAGGGGGATTCGCTTACTGTCATTCATTGGATCCGTAGGGATGCTGACTTTGACTCCCCTCTTAATCCCCTTATATGTGATATTTGGGCTTCTCTACAGACTACTACTGAGCTAGTGGTTCATCATGTTTATAGGGAAGCCAATGTTGCTGCTGATTGGATTGCCTCTTATGTAGCCCGCCATATTGGTCAGTGGGAATGACATCTTGGTGATCCCTGTCCCATTATTTTAAAGCAAAATATGTTATCTGACCTTTTGGACTTGACTTGCGCAAGAGTGGTGTGATCACCCGTTTGTACAAAAAAAAAAAGTAATTATGATGGTTTATCAATGCAATGCGACAAAAACGAAGATGAGCGCAAGCATTACTTGCCATGGACCGTTTCAGGAAGTTGGTGGAGGGCACGGTCTGGGTCACCAATGCTACGTAAATTGCCGCAGGAACACAATTATATTTTTAGCCATTGATTGTTGTATTGTGTAATTTGACAAAGTCCTAAGGATTAACAAAAGTTCATTTTTGAAATAACGAGGGGAAGATTTTCTCCAAGAAAAAAATGTTTTGACGGAGGAAGCGAGCCAATGATTCAATGTTCTAACAAGTGGATTAATGATCTAATTATATAAATAATTAAAATATAATTAATATTAAACAACATGATCCATAATAGTAAATACAAATATTTTTCTATAAAATTTAACTATTTGGATGGTTTAAAATTTAAATACTTAAAATTAATTTATTTAAATTATAACAGAATATAATAATCATATTAATACTTAAAATTAATTTATTTTTTTTTAAAAAATACATAGAATCCTCTAGATTGATAAGAGAATCAAAGTTAGGGGGGAGGAAAGTGAAGGATTTAGTCCTACAATTAAGATGAAAAGCTTTAAAAACTGCTATTGTGAAACTATAGATTATTACCTTATGCTTTAAGCATTATTAAATTACTTCCATGTATTTTAAGTGCTTCTAAATTAAGCCTATGTGATTTGATGTGTTATATTTAACTACTATATATTTTAAATGCTATTAAATTATACATACATGTGATTTAAAATATTATTTAATTCACCCAAACTTCACAGATGTACAATTTTATAGCGTTTAAAATATATCAATTAAGTGCAATATATCAAATTATATGGATGCAATTTGATAATATTCAAAATATATGATAGTTAAATATTTTAAATTATATGCATATAATTTGATAGTGTTTAAATTAAATAATGGTACCTTTTATTTTATTTTTTAAATTATTTAAACCACACGATAGTAATTTTTATTCTATTTTTAAAATTATATCAGTTATAAAATAATTTTAAAACGCATGGGAAAATTGGTGTGTTTTTTCCGTTTACAACGAATCAAAAAAATATGTACATTCAGCCAATTTTTATTGAATTAAAAAAATTCAGCTGCGTCGAAATTTAATTCATCGGCATTATGGACTGATAGGCTGGTCTTGACCAAATCTCATAAATTATAAATAGAAAGATCTTTTTGTTCCCACAATGACTTAATTCTTTAATAATTCAAAAAATAACCATCAAAAAATAAAAATAAAAAGAAAAAAGATTAACACAGAAGGTCTCTCTCTCTCTCTTATGGAAGATTGCTTTACGAAAGTTCTAACGTAAAATAGAATCCTCGAGCCACGATATTATATTCCACCAACTTCCCCCTGGAATCGCCCTGATACCTGATAGAAATATCCCCTTCAATGTATTATCCCAATGGAATTCCTTTCCCACGTTTCTTCCCATCTGATGATTCTCATAGCATTTTCCAATATTTATATTTTCACGAAACATTTCTTAGTGAGCTATTTCTATGAAGCCCATCAAAACCCAAGTTGGTAGAAGTTATATATAAGGTTCAAACTATGAGTCACTTTTGAGACCAGATGATTATAAAATTATTAAAAAAAGTATTTATAAGATATTTATAATTCTTCATTCCTTCTTATCTAGCCAATAAGAGTTCTCAGGCACCATCTTTGAGAATGGTCTACTCACTGGAAATATAAATTTTGCTTGATGGAAGCAGAGGAGATGTCTAATTTCATTGACTGAAATTGGTCTTCTGTGCTCAAAGGAACCACCTAAAGAATGAATGAAGATGCGGTCGCTGAAGTTTGTACAGTTTGTACAATAAATATAAATGCATTCCAACTTCCAGCTTGCTAATGTAATAAGCTTGTTGCAATTTCTATGGGTGTCGTAATTTGTTTTCCAAATAAATTTGCTGGCGTTTGGCTAGAGAGGAACGCATACAAGATTTCTGTGGATCGTTCTTCTCATTTTGTTGAGGTTTTTGCCCAACACTCATTGGCAGGAAGAGGAAGAAATTTCTTTAGCTGCGCATAATTTTTCTCGAGTTGACGCACCTCGCAATTTTCCCTTTTTAAAAAAAAAAAAAAAATTTCAACCGTCTTCGTTCTCTCACCATCATAGTTTTTACTTTATCAACATAAACTGACCAAAATATTTTATTATCCATTAGTATGCAAAAAATTAAGTTATTTATTTATTGCAACAATTTCCTATAAGAATATTCAATGATTCCAATGTTTGCTAACTAAAACCAATGATAAGAGCAAAGAAGATGGGAAAAGTGAAAAATCTTGCCCCACCTTCTGATATAACAGCAACCGTTCTATAAACTGCATTGTTGAACACACTTCGTTGTTTATTTTTTTATCATATCTATTATGCAGAGGCAGCAGTACTAATTCTATCATTGGTTTGATGGCATATCACCTAAATAAATCAGCAAGACATGCCCCTATTATTCACAACAGAATAAAACATTAAGAAAATACTTGCACATACAATCTCTATCTCTAATTTTTTTTTTTCCAGCTTTTCAAGGAACACCACTAACACATCCCTACCAGCTCCTCCAGCAGCACTCTACAAGGTAGTTGTTCTAATGTACCCGTATAGTTCAAACAGAAGTTAGTTTAACTGCTTGGAGGAAACTTTTGCATCCCAAAGCAAACACAAAAAATAAATGCACCATGGGAAATTCAATGCAGCATCAAAAATAAAGTAGATCACTGAAATACCAGCAATTTCTAAATGCATGAAACATAAACACACCATTGTAAAGTTTTATTGATATTCTGCGAAAACTATGTTTGTGGGTGTATGTTGGCAGATGGTGCTACCTAATGAATCAGACTGAGGCTAGAGTTTCACTCTATGTCCTTAAGACAATTTCGTCCCGCAATGGTGCTTACGGTCAGTATGACGATTGTCTCCCAGGATACAACAGTCTCCTTTTGATGAAAGCAGCACTACAATTCACCAAAAATATGAACCAAGAATGCTACTCTCTTTTCAATGCACTATTGCTATACTACCCTTAGGAAAGTATGCAAATGCCTAAGAAAGGAGAAGACTAGAATTGATTCAGATTGAACTCAATTCGGAATGGCTTGGGATGAATGAAATGCTTAGGTCTAGGTCCTATTTATAGGTTTTAGGTACCCTTTGGAAGCAACCATACGAATTTAATTTAATTTAAATTCTAAAATCAAAGGATGTGAGGGTTAAGGGCTTATCACCCTTGATATGCCCTTTAGACATTGTGATCTTCAGATCAGGTGATCGGATAAGCCTTTTCATGGCTGTGATCTGAAGATCAGCCGATCAAATAAGCCTATCCTTATCCTGATAAGCCTTTTCATCATCGTGATCTGATGATCACGTTATCAGATAGGCGGTTGCATATCTTTGATATGCCTTTTCATGATCGACCGTTGACTTATCTCTAACCGACGATCGAACGAGTGCCTTATCACCAACCGATGATCGGACGTATGCCTTATCACCAACCGTCCTGTTGACTGGTCAACCGACGGTCCTGTTGACTGATCAACCGATTTGATCATACATCTCGACCCTTCATCCGATCGATCAACGATCAATTGATCTCAGCCCCTTATCTTGATCCGATCAGTCTTCACCGTCGGATCATCATGATCTAGAAAACATTTAAAGCCCCTCAAGCTCCTCGCACGATGCGAATGCAAAGTGCGCCTACAAAGCGCCCATTGCGCCCTTCGCATACGCGCGTGCGCGAGGGTGATGCGTAGCATCACCCTCAAGCTCTCCACTTATGGTGAGCCTAAGGAACTTAAGCTTCAAGGAAGTGGTTTCCATATAAGTGAACCTTCCTTTCTTATTCTTTCCGATATGGGACTAAATATCCCCGCAATTTCTCATTCACACACTAAAGGGCGGTGATGGGCTTTCAAGGCCCATTAGGGTATTTAGGCGTATTTTGGCCCATTACCCAACAATCCCCCACATGAATGGAAATTGGACTTAGATCAATGATCATCAAAGATCAGCAAAGCAAACCCCCACATAAAAGGATTTTAATGCAAATGAATATGCAGACGCACTAAAGAGAATATAATGGGATGAAGTTGTATCGGGATAGGTAGCTTGTGGCTTTGAACCTTCCTTAGTGAGTTGTTATCGAGTTTACTTGCTAAAAGGTGAACATGATGTCTTGAACCTTTCAGCGTTTTGTGTAAACTAAGACAATAACAATCACGCAACTTCTTCCCGAGCATTCTTTTGGTTCTCATGGTTGTGTTCATTTTGGCCCCGAACAACTCCTGGTCTCATGAGTGCTTCAGAGAATTAAACCTTAAAATTCTCATAGAATTGGCTCAGTTCACACTCCATAGATGATTCTTATTAAGAGTATCCTGCTATACCCCACATGAATGTTCATGTCATAAGAATCATTAAAAGCAATGCTTATCCTAGTACCTTTAGCAAATAGCACCAATTATCATAGGAATGAGTAGGATTGTACATCCTTAGTGCTATCAAGTCTCTTCATAATTTAGTTGTCCCTTTTGAATCTAGATCTTGGGATCTCCAGTCAGCTAGGTTGGGTATCCACTATGAAGATTTTTCAGTTATAGGTTTTAAACCCATTCCCCTCGATAAACAATTTACTTGATCTCTTGGTAACCCCTTTGTTAATGGATCCGCTAGGTTTTTCTTTGACTGAACATAGTCAATAGAAATTACACCAATTTCAAGTAACTGCTTAATGGTATTATGTCTGCGACGTATATGTCTAGACTTACCATTATACATTTTATTCTGTGCTCTGCAAATTGCCGATTGACTATCACAATGTATGCATATTGCAGACACAGGCTTTGACCAACATGGAATATCTTCTAAAAGGTTTCGAAGCCATTCTGCTTCTTCAGCTGCCTTTTCTAAGGCAATAAACTCAGATTCCATAGTGGATCGAGCTATACATGTTTGCTTAGAAAGATTCCATGACACAACACCTCCTCCTAAGGTGAATACATATCCACTTGTGGATTTTGTATCTTCTGTGTTAGATATCCAATTTGCATCACTGTATCCTTTTAGTACAGCTGGATATCTTGAATAATGTAATCCATAACTTAGGGTATATCGCAGATATCTTAATACCCTTATTAAAGCTGTCCAATGATTTGGACCTGGATTACTTGTAAATCTACTCAACTTATTGACAGCATATGCTATGTTAGGACGAGTACAATTCATAACATACATTAAGCTGCCAATTACCAAATGTAGATTAACATCTACAGGTGTTTTCTGGGCTAGTATCATACTTTTTATACTTATTTAATATTTCTCAATATAATGAGATTGAGGTAATATTATTTCTTCAGATGTTCTAGTGATTCGAATCCCTAGTATAACATCTGCAACACCCATATTTTTCATATCAAAATGTTTGATTAACATTTTCTGTCTGTTTAATCATTTCTGTATTACTACCAATGATTAACAGGTCATCTACATATAAGCAGATTATCACATACCCTTCAGGCAGGTTTTGGCATATATACATTTGTCACATTCATTTATTTTGAATCCATTTGATAACATGACATTATCAAATTTTATATGCCATTGCTTAGGTGCTTGCTTTAATCCATATAAGGATTTAACAAGTCTACACACCTTCTTTTCTTGTCCTGGAACAATAAATCCCTCAGGTTGTTCCATGTATATTTCTTCATCTAATTCACCATTCAGAAAAGCAGTTTTAACATCCATTTGATGAATTTCAAGATTGTTAATGGCTGCAAAAGCGATTAACATTCTTATAGATGTTATTCTACTTACTGGTGAATAGGTATCAAAGAAGTCTATACCTTCTTTTTGTTTGAAGCCCTTAGCCACTAATCTGGCTTTATACTTGTCAATTGATCCATCAGCCTTTAGCTTTTTCTTAAAGATCCACTTGCACCCTAAAGGTTTCATACCAGATGGTAAGTCTACCAACTCCCAGGTATGATTATGCATGATGGATTCAATTTCATTATTGACAGCTTCTTTCCAAAAGGGTGCTTCTGGATTAGACATTGCCTCCTTGAATGTCTGAGGTTCATCTTGTAACATATAAGTTACATAATCAGGACCAAAAGACTTTGCAACTCTTGGTCTCTTACTGCGTCTGGGTTCATCTTCAGGATATTCTTCCTGATGACTACTACTAGCAGTATTATCATCATAAGTTCTTTTATTTGAACTTATTTCTAATTTCCTTTTACTTGAAATATATCTTTTTATGTTGCATATCTTCAAAGAATGTTGCATTCCTTGATTCATGATTGTATTTTTCTGTATATCAGTTATATCTGATTTATACACAAGAAAGCGATAAGCACTACTATTATGTGCATAACCAATAAATATACAATCAACAGTTTTAGGTCCTATTTTGACCTTTTTGGGGTCCGAATAGCTACTTTAGCTAGATACCCCCACACTCTTAAGTAATTGTAAGAAGGCTTCTTTCCTTTCCATAACTCATATGGAGTAATTTCCTTCTTCTTAAGAGGTATCTTATTAAGAATATGATTTGCTGAGAGAATTGCTTCTCCCCATAAATTCTGTGGTGTACCAGAATTTATTAACATAGCATTCATCATTTCTTTTAATGTACGATTTTTACGTTCCGCAATTCCATTAGATTGGGGAGAATAAGGAGCAGTAGTTTGATGAATAATGCCATGCTCTTGACAGAATTCGTCAAAAGGTGCATCGTATTCACCACCTCTATCACTCCTTATGGCCTTAATCTTTTTTCCAAGTTGATTTTCAACTTCATTCTTATAACATTTAAACATTTCTAAGGCCTCATCCTTAGACTTTAGTAGATACACATAGCAGTATCTAGTTGAATCATCAATAAGTGTTATAAAATACTTTTTACCTCCTCTAGTTTGAACTGACTTTAAGTCACATAGATCACTGTGAATTAAGTCAAGAGGTTTAGTATTTCTTTCAACTGATGAAATGGTGTTTTTACTAACTTAGCTTCAACACACACTTCACACTTGTAATGTGGATCAATTTCACGATTAGGTAATAATTCTAATTTCATTAATTTTCGTAATGAATTAAAATTCACATGTCCTAATCTATCATGCCATAGACAAGAAGAGTCAACCATATAAGCAGAAGAAGAAGCTTTATTTATTTCAAGGTTTCTATGTACAGTCATTACATTCACCTTGAATAATCCATTATTCAAGTAACCCCTACCAATAAATATCCCCCCTTAGTGAGTACAAATTTATCAGACTCAAAGACCATCCTAAAGCCATGTTTGCTTAGGAGGGAGCCTGATATAAGATTCTTCCGGATGTCAGGGACATGTAGCACATCATTCAGTAGAAGCTCCTTGCCAAATTATCTTCATAACGATGCGGCCAAGTCCTTCTATCTTGGATGTAGCGGAGTTACCCATGACCAAATTTCTACCATTGATAGGAGTATATGATGAGAACATACTCTTATCAGAGCAGACATGTCTGGTAGCTCCAGTGTCGATGTACCATTCATTTGCTTTGTCAACCATGTTTGTTTCAAATACAACAGCTGACAGCATCATCTCGGATACCTCTTTGGATAGGGTTTCAGTAATGTTGACCTCTTTCCTTTCTTTATCCTTGAAACGACAGTCCTTGGATTTGTGTCCTTGCTTTCCACAAACAAAGCACTTTCCCTTGAATTTATATTTCTTAGGATTTCCCTTCTTCTGTTTAAAGCCTTCGCCTGGAAACTTGCGTTTCTTTCTTCCTTCTATGAGGTTGGCCTTTGGCTCAGCAGGTTGTTCTCCTGTCTTCTTGTCTTGGCTCTTATTGTCCTCCTCAATCCTCAGGCGGACAATTAGGTCTTCAAGTCCCATCTCCTTCCGCTTATGCTTCAGGTAGTTCTTGAAGTCCTTCCATAGTGGTGGTAGCTTCTCTATGATAGCAGCTACCTGGAATGACTCACTGAGAGACATTCTCTCTACATGTATCTCATGCAGGATGATCTGGAGCTCTTGGACTTGCTCCATAATAGTTTTGTGGTCGACCATTTTGTAGTCTAGGAACCTTCCAACCACAAACTTCTTGTGTCCAGCATCCTCTGTCTTGTACTTTTTGTCCAGGGATGCCCATAACTCCTTGGCAGTAGCAATACTGCTGTACACATTGTACAGGGTATTGTCCAGACCATTCAGGATATAGTTCTTGCAAAGGAAGTCTGAGTGCTTCCATGCCTCCACCGCAGCAATGACTTGCTTGTCGGTCTCCCCTTCCTTCAGGACAGGCGGATCTTCATTCAGCACTCTGACCAGGTTCAGAGTTGTGAGGTAGAACATCTTCTGTTGCCACCTCTTGAAGTCCGTGCCAGAGAATTTCTTCGGTCTCTCGGCTTGAACTGATGTCGTCATAGTAGCCATCTGCAGCAGCACTTCGGTAGCACGAAAATTATCTTAAGATTGTTTGTGGGTGTATGTTGGCAGATGGTGGCTACCTAATGAATCAGACTGAGGCTAGAGTTTCACTCTATATCCTTAAGACAATTTCGTCCCGTAATGGTGCTTACGGTCAGTATGACGATTGTCTCCCAGGATACAACAGTCTCCTTTTGATGAAAGCAGCACTACAATTCACCAAAAATATCGAACCAAGAATGCTACTCTCTTTTCAATGCACTATTGCTATACTACCCTTAGGAAAGTATGCAAATGCCTAAGAGAGGAGAAGACTAGAATTGATTCAGATTGAACTCAATTCGGAATGGCTTGGGATGAATGAAATGCTTAGGTCTAGGGTCCTATTTATAGGTTTAAGGTACCCTTTGGAAGCAACCCTACAAATTTAATTTAATTTAAATTTAAAATCAAAGGATGTGAGGGTTAAGGGCTTATCACCCTTGATATGTCCTTTAGACATTGTGATCTTCAGATCAGGCGATCGGATAAGCCTTTTCATGGCTGTGATCTAAAGATCAGCCAATCAAATAAGCCTATCCTTATCCTGATAAGCTTTTCATCATCGTGATTTGATGATCACGTTATCAGATAGGCGGTTGCATGTCTTTGATATGCCTTTTCATGATCGGACCGTTGACTTATCTCTAACCGACGATTGAACGGGTGCCTTATCACCAACCGACGATCGGACGGATGCCTTGTCACCAACCGTCCTGTTAACTGGTCAACCGACGGGTGTCAACCGGATCGTGATCGCGATCATGATTTGATCACCACATCTCGACCCTTCATCCGATCGATCAACGATCAATTGATCTCAGCCCCTTATCTTAATCCGATCAGTCTCCACAGTCGGATCATCATGATCTAGAAAAAATTTAAAGCCCCTCAAGCTCCTCGCGATGATGCGAAATGCAAAGTGCGCCTACGCCCATTGCGCCCTTTGCACACGCGCGTGCGCGAGAGTGATGCTTCAAGCTCTCCACTTATGGTGAGCCTAAGGAACTTAAGCTTCAAGGAAGTGGTTTCCATATAAGTGAACCTTCTTTTCTTGTTCTTTCCGATATGGGACTAAATGTCCCCGTAATTTCTCATTCACACACTAAAGGGCGGTGATGAACTTTCAAGGCCCATTAGGATATTTAGACGTATTTTGACCCATTACCCAACAAACTATATTTACAATAAGTTCTTATTTATTTAAAATTAGTCTTTTGCTACTTCCCTGCACTCATGTGTGATCCCACTGCAGCTTTTGTGGATTTCAATCATCAAGAGGAACTTGGGGAAAACCACTTTGGTATTTCAACATTACTTCTAAACTTGGACTATGGCCATATAAAGGTGGTTTATCCCACTGTACATAACAAGCCCAATTTATACTGAATATCAGATGATATTCCTGCAACAAACTAAGGAGCATAGTAATATTGAAGAAGCTTTAAGTTCTGTCCTTCATAACCAGTTATGTAACATAATTGGCATGGCCATGTCATGCATCCCCTGATCATCCAAGGGATACCCTGTGCACTACCTTGGCTCCCCTTCCTTTGGCCATGTAAAGTCCTATGTGATGGAGCAGCTCCTGGAGATAAGTTGGAAAGTAAATTTGGCATTCTTCATGTCATTAAATTAAAACTGTAATAAATTTCAAAACTGTTATGTGCATATCAATAAGTGTCAATCTAACAAAATTAATATAAACTTCAGAATATTAGATATTCCATTCCTTCTTTGATACATTAAAGGCAAAAAGATGCACTTACCTGGTAACATGACTTGGAGATGATAGAGGTGGTCATAGAATGGAATATAATATACCTCTGTCATCCAGATAACTTTTTTCTTAAACGATAATTCAAATAAATTATTTGAGCATACCATTTTCCAGATAGCTAAACAGTCATTTATTTATGAGGTAGGAGGATTGATTATGATATAACAGTAGGATTAGTGTCCCATATCAGGGAACAGATATATCCGGAAGAAAACACTAGATTTGAAACGCAAAGCAAGAAGTACCATCCTGTATTTAACCAGGGACGAGCCTGTGGTTGTTTATGCTAAGAACTAACTCATGTGATCCTATTTTGTATCTCTGTCCATAATACATGTTCCACTGAGGATGGGAGATATATTATAGTCTGCAGGTAAAGTGTACATAATACACAGAAAGGAGGAACAGCTAATCAGTTTATCTGAATTATTTACCAGGATATCTACATCAGATGTATAAGTATAGAGAGAGAATCAGTTAGCTTTTGTTACAGAACATGGAACTTCAGTAGCAATTCTGCAATTGATCACTGCCAGAAAGCAGTCGATTTTTTGCAATAGATGCAAGTAGCAGCATTCAAAGATCTCTCTGAGGGTTCAACGTTGTATTCAAGAATATTTATCAAGATAAAGAATTGCAGTTGAGGTAGTTAGCAATAATGGCAGTTAGCATATTAGCACATGGCTTCATCTCTCTCTCTCTCTCTCTTTAAAGAAGGAAATTGTATGTTTCTTACAAGTCATGACAGAATTTTAGTGTGTAAATGTTTGGTGTCAAGAACCCTTTATCTTTGTTCGAAATTACTCTGTCTAAAATTTCTGAGAATATGACAATTGATGAGGGCAAACCATAGAAGTTGCAACATTCCAAGCATGCAAGTGAGGGAAAAAAATAAAAAGTTACTGAGATAAGCATATAAAGAAGAAGCATTATGACATAGTCTTTTCTTCAAAATGTGAATAAAGTCAATTATGTTCTCTTGGGCCTTATTTTACTTTTGCCAAAAGCACATATCAAAAAAGGACATGGCTGAGCCAGATAAGGCAGAATTGAGAAGGGCATATTTATATGGCAAATCCAAGACAATAAAGAGCATAAAATTTACCTCTGTACTTATTGAATTGACCAACAGGCATTAAAAATCAACATGTATTAATTGGAATGGGTACAGAAACACAGAGTCAATGAATCCATTTGCACATGAATGCACAAATAAACATACTGGACATGATGTGATCTTAGCTCTTACCCTTTTACTTTCCCTACATAGGAAAGAGAAGGAGAACAAAAAAAAACACAAGAGTGTAACTAACTGTTCTTTCTTTTTAATGGAATTAAATGGTATCATTTGAAAAGATATAGAAGAAAAATCCAATTTTTATTCAAAATACCAAAGAAATGTTCCTTTCATGATCAATTCCAAGAAAGAAGCATGTGAGAAAAAAATAAAATCCATTAGTTGTGATTGCAATTACAAGCTTCTATGGTTTTCTTATAATCAATGAGCATCGTATTAATCAGCTTCCAATATGGAAAAGAAGCCTATCTACTTCAGAAATTTTAGTGGTTTTTGAATTCATAGCACTTTTGACATATAATATAGAAGCAAAAACCCAAGGCCAGACGTTCAAACCTGTGGATGGGCTAAAGCTCCTTTGATATTTCTAGCCACATTAACAGGGAGGTCATATGTAGCACATCCATGTGAATACACGACAACATCTTCCAGCGGCGGCACCTGGCCAATATTTCTGGCACTCAAAATGGAACAGACGAAGTCTAACACACAAATATCTGTGCATATTCCTAGCACCAAAACCTGCACCAAATTATAGTTAATTAGAAAAAAATACAACTGTCTTCATTTACTCTCCAACACTGTAAAATAAAAGAACATATGTGAAAATGTCTAAACAGAGGACCTATCAAATTCATCAGATACAGGAAGATATTAAGATCTTAACTCAAAATGAAATAGTTTCGATATCACAAATCAGAATTTCTTACAACTTTAATATCATTCTTTTTCACCCAATCAGCAAAAGTATTAGAGCCATCCTTTTCCATGGAACCAAGGAAACCATCTATGCAATTTTTGCATCTAAGGGTCACATTTGGATCATTCTCCAACCACTTCAAAGCTGCAGATCACAAGAAAAGCAATATGATTTGATCTCATAATCCTCGCAGAAGCTTTAAAAAGCAGACCACCAACCAATAATGAATAAATTTTCAAATTTGCAATCTAAGAAGTAGCAGTAATAAGGGACAGGGATGAATCCTAGCTCAACAAGTGATAAACATAAGACAAAAGGGAGTAGGCGTTGTACCTGGAACCAATTTTTCTTCACCTGAACCAATTATACAGTGAGGCGGGTATGGAGGTTCAGGTTTGTCCGGATAATGGGTGTCCAGAAAAGCATAAACTGGCCAGTTTCTATCACAGAATTCCTTGGCAAGCTTTGCAGCCTCCTCCACCATGGTGGATATCTTCTCGTTAGGCTCAAGTGGAGCCTACAACCACAAATATATATTTAGATCAAAAAAATCAAGAAAAATATATAGTCCACAACATAGAGAAGTTACAGAATAGAAGGAAGAGAATATCCAACCAGAACAAAATTTAGCTCTATTTTGATTATAAAATCTATCTTCTTGAATAAAATTCAGGATATATATGAATCCAAACCAGGAGAATAATAAGAATAACAAAAGAAGGAGAATATGACAGCAAACAGGTGATCACTGAGAGATAAGAAGACTAACATCTGTTTCCTTGGAAGTCCAAACACTAACCTCAGCAAAATTAACGAAGATCCAACACCAGAATCACGAAAACATTAAATTTTATGAACAACAATGGACAAAATTAAAAAAAAATAAAAACAAACATCTTGCGGATCCAAAGATGAGGCTTTCTCCGGATTTGGCCTCAAACGACCAAAGAAACGCATGGACCAGAGCAAAATCATAACTTTCGATGAAAAAGGAATCAGAGGTCGATGGAAACCGAACGAAACCGACAGCAGAATCAATGAAAAACAGGAAACGAAGGGGAGTAATGGAGGCCTACGAGACTGCCAGCGCCAACGGTGCAGAAGCCATTGACAATATCGACGAGGACGAGGCCGACGGCCCTCCCAGAAGCGATCGCCGACGTGAGGACGAGATCTCCGTCGTCCTCGAAGGGTATCTCGGCCTTCAAGGTATCCAACGCCTTCGTCTCCGACCCCATACTCGACCAGACCGCCGACGAGTCCAATCTAAGGGCTTGAATCAGATCCCAAAAGATCTCCCTCACTCGCTCTCGCGTTCTCTGCCGCTCTATTCATGGGAGGCAGGTTGGAGTTGGGATGTTGTCACCGCCCAGGGGGCACGTCCAGATTTTGGTCAAAGTCAATGAGGTCCTGCCACCGCCCCGTAAGATAACCTCATCTACGACCTGTGAACAAAATTTTATAGGAAAAATAATAACTGTTATAATAAGATTGGCCTAACTATATTTAAATAAAATTTAAATTTAAATTCGACCCTTTTTTAATAAAAAAATGATATTACAATTCAACGTATACATTTAAAAATGAGAAAATTATTAAAATTTTAACTTAACAATGTTTTGCTTGTTATAATAATAGCAATATTTATTATTTATCCAATGGAGACAGCTTCCTCTCCCTCCCTGATTTCGAGGGTGAAGGCAATGAGTTAGGCTAACAATCGCTATAAAGTTTTGAACTTTTAGTGGAGCACTATAATCTATTGCTAATTCTTTATAGAAGATACTAGCTTGTGGCAGGAAAGATAATATATTTTAGTGTTTTGTTTATAAAGAAGGGGACTGTAGGTTTATAAAGAAGGGGATCTGGTTTTGGAGTGACTCCAGTCTAAAAAAAGATTTTATTTTCCATTGGACAACCTGCTGGTGTTAAAAGAGTTTTCTAAAGAAGTCTCAAATTAAGGAATGAATCATTGAGAGCATCCGCTTTTTATTAAGATAATGGATTGCTTCAGCTTTGGACGAAGCCAAACAAAAGGTCTCCCCTTGCTTAGCTAAAGATTGGCTAAAGATTTCAAGTTGTTTGTATTGCTGGTAACATTTTGTCTGCTTGTTATTATTTTCTACTTGCTCTTAGTTTTATAGTTTTTATTTTTCTTGCATTTCAGTCTTCCACTGTGATGCTGTTTTGAATTTGAGTATGCATCGTTGAATATATGATTTCAAAGTAAATATAAAATAGTTTATTTTTAATTTTATACTGGAAAATGAAAGGCCAAATGTTTCTTTTAGTGAAAAAAAGATAAGACAATGTAACTAATTTAGAAAAAAATGGAAAAAATTATGTATATCTTGTAAAGTGAAATGGTTGTATAATGAAAAGGTCTATTATATACGTTGGTATAGTGTCAACACATGAAGTTGCGGCTAACAAGTTTTTTCCATAAGAATTATAAAAATCACACCGCTTGTCTCTTAACATTTATGAAGATCAAGTTATTATCCATAAATAAAATTTTAATAGCGTTCTTGAATTTTATAGAGAGTGTATCTGGACATGAAAATTAGTTCTATATATAAATACATCGTCTAGCCTTAAATGCATCTTCTACTCCTACAAGTAAGGCATGCTAGAAAACTCATGTTAATAGAAGGGAGCAAGCATATCACTTGTAGATATTATTTTTCCTATTTATCAAGGCTTTGAAGATTAAAGATATATTTTTAACTTCCTATTGAAAATATGAATTAAACTATAAAATTTATAATGAAATATATGAGTGATTTACTAGCATGTTCTCAAGACTTTACCCATGAATTTGGATTAAATGGTGACAACTATGTTGCTTGCTATAATGATCAATGATTGTTATCAAATGGTACCCCCCTCCTCCCCCTCCCCACTCCTATTTTACAATGATCATTATACTTGAATAGTAGTCAAATAAAGACCTTTGTTTATGTTTGATATAAGCATAATATAGTGGACCCTCTCTAAAATTACCATAACAATTCTTATAACATTATAATGGTTATATTTGTAATGCATGGTGTGAATAACTATAATTCGATCTCAGGTTATATGTTTGATTATTTATCTAATCCAACAGATGCATTTTGAATTTTTGTTGATATATTATTTTTATTTGGGTGCCATCTATCTCTAAATTTAATTGCAAATAAAAATATTAATAGGGTATATGGTTGATTCTTATTTAGATTCTTATTTTTCCTAATGTATTCATGATAGTCCATGCATCAAAGTTACATGAATTTCTAAGATTGAGGCTGTAAAAGACTTTTGAGGCTGTAAAGGAGTTTGGAATTTATTTCACAAATTAACATTTTCCACTGGCAATAAGAAACAATGAATCTATCCATTGGTTACATTTGGTATGCATCCTGCCATGAGTCATAAGCAAAGAACCAAGTAGCTGAAAGACAGTCGTAGTGAGCTTTGAGGTTCGTGCATGTCAGTGCTCTGGTTCTGTTTAAGGGCGGTCTTTAAGATTCGTGCGTCCGGCTTCGTATTCTTCAATCTCCGGCGATCTGTGTCTTCTCCGATGGTGGTTCCGATTGGTCTAATCCATTTGCTGTCCCCTCTATCCTATGGCCTCCGATGGGGTGATTGATGGGAGGGCTTTCGGGAGAAAGGAGGTGGGTTCCGGGCAGGGAAGGGAGTCGCCTGGTTTGAAAGCTGGAGCTGGCATGGCGTCCTCTTTAGCTACTGGTTCTGAAAATCCCAAGGGCTCGACGAAGACGGGAAGTCCGTGAAGTTATCCACCCTTGGGTCGCTATGGTTGGGATGCTCCTTTCCTTCTCCGACGGAGGTAGAGGAATTGATCCATCTCTTCTCGGATGTAATCCAAGTCCCGATCAGCTCCCTGGAGTGCGAGGCCAGTGCTTGGGGTGTGAAGGCGGTGCTGGCTCGCTCTCTCTCTAGGTGGGTGCCGTCGGAGGCGATTATGCGAGAACTGCATCGAGCTGGCCTGTCGGGAGAAATCGAGGTGGTTCCCCTGGCTCATAGGCACTACCTCATCCGGCTCTCTGATCCTCAAACCAAAATTCGAATCCTTGAGCGGCCATGAGTGATCAACGGGCAGGTTCTTGCGGTGGTCGATTGGAAGCCAGAATTCATCCCGGTGGAAGACTCCTTACTGCAAGCTCTGGTCTGGATCCGGCTTCCTCTGCTTACTATGGAGTTCTGGGCGGATGACATCCTCTCCTCCATTCTCTCGGTGGCTGGGGAGTTCTTGTTCTTCGACGAGCCTACCAAAGCCCGAAAGCAGGGTGGTTTTGCTCGGGCTTGCGTCCAAGTGGATCTGGGTCTTCCCTTCCGGCCAGGAGCCAGGATACGTGGAATCGGCGCCCCCTTCTGGCATTAGTTCTCATTTAAGAACTTGGAGGGTATTTGTGACCGCTGTGCTTCTCTGCATCTCACTGGTCCATGCAAGCAAGCGGGGGAGACGACTTCTTCTTCGTCTGCTCCATCATTTGGTCCCTGGTTGGCAGTAGTCCAGCGTCGACGGCCACCTCTGGCGCAGCATCCGGTCCAACCGGCGGGTGATCGGTCGAGCCCTGCTTCCTCTACTGTTTCTAAGGATGGTTGGTTAGTGCCGAAGAAGTTTGCTCAGCATCAGCTTCCTCCTTTCGTTGGTTCCTCGTTGCCATCTCCTGGGAAGGGGACTGGACAGGGTGAGTCGGCCGGGGCAGAGTTAGTAGCTATGGTCACTCGGGAGACTGGCTTGAAGCCTCTGTCAGCGTCTTCCGCACTGGTTTTTGTACCTATATCGCTTGTTCAAGGAAACCAGGCTGATCCCAGGCAGTGTTCGAGCATGCCGATAGGCACTGTAGCACAGTTTCAGAATTCAGCCGTGAGTGGCATTCAGCCTGAAATCCCTAAGGTGCACTCTATGATGTCTGAATGTGATAAGGCTATTAATTTTCCGAAATTGGGCCTTGTGGTCAGTACCAGGAAGGACCCCATCTTGGGTCCTTCCAAGCGGGCCCGTCCAGTTGAGCCCTCGTCCACAAGAATGCCATCCCGCTCTTCCAAAGCTAAAGGCAAGGCCTCTCTTACTGGTAGAGGTGGGGACAATGTAGCCTTTAAGTTTGTGGATTCCTCGGTGGCTGGCCGGGAGTCGTCGGCCCAGTTTGGCCCATGGGCTAAGAAGGCCCGAGGTCGGGTAGGGGCCTCTTCGGGGTCAGCTTCTGAGTCTACTATGCCGACCCATTTGGAGCCTTGCACTCATATATCAGCTGTTCATCAGCTGAAGCAGGCTATTCAGGTATCTGACTTGGCTATTCTGATGGACTCAGTCCAGATACTTGATTGTGCTGATACGGGATCCCTAAATTGTCCTGAGGTGGTCCCAGGCGATATGGAGATCCTGTTGGAATCATACCAGGCTGTTAACTGCAAAGGTCCGAAAGATTTGGACTGTTCCGTGGAGATGTCAGGGGGATGATTGGGGAGCCCCCCAATCCAGCCTTACCATGAAGATTATCATCTGGAATGTGAGAGGAGCATTGAAACCATCGTTTCGCTCCTCATTTGGGAGGCTTATGCAGCTTCACTCTTTTGACATTTGAATTTTACTGGAAACATGGCTTTCTGGGGCTAGTCTGGCCCATTTTCGGAGACAGATCGCTTGAGCTTGGGTCTCGTATGCTGTTGAGTCCACTGGTCTTTCGGGGGGCATTGTTGCTTTATAGAGGAACGATAATATCAGAGTGGATGCTTTCAATAGCTGTGGGCAGCAGGTTGCGTTGGTCATTTCTGAGGGAAGTGCCAGCCCTTGGCTCCTTTCGGGAGTTTATGCCAGCACTGATTTCCGGGAGCATCGGGTGCTTTGGTCTGAGATTCAGTCTCTTCTTGACCAGGGGTTCCCCTCTCTCGTTGCTGGAGAATTCAATTGTATCTTGGGTGCTGCAGAGAAGAAAGGAGGCCGGTTCCTATGGCTCTGTGGGCCGAGCTGAGTTCAGGGACTTTATTTCTATGGCTGGTCTGTTGGATTTGGGTTTTCAGGGTTCGCAGTTTACTTGGTGCAACAACCGGCAGGGTTCAACTAAGTCTGGGAAAGATTGGACAGGGCCTTGGCCTCTTCTAGCTGGCTCCAGCTTTATCCCTCTGTCACTGTCACTCACTTGCCTAGAATTGCCTCTGACCACTGTCCTGTCTTTATCTCTACTGATATCACCTCTCAGCGGCATAGGCAGTTCAAATTCGAGAAGTTTTGGACCTCCTATCCTGCTGCTCGTTCCATCATCTCTCAGGTCTGGCAGTTACCAGTTAGAGGTAATGCCATTTATCGGCTCTCTAGACGGCTTGCCCTTGCTAGATGTTGCCTCTCTAGATGGCATAGATTGGAGGTTGGGGATATTGTCAGACAGGTGAAGCAGGTTGAGTCTACTATCTCTTCTCTCCAGGCTAAACAGGACATGGAGGGTTCTCTTTCTTTTGATGACCTATCGTCCCTGCGATCGAGTTTGGCACTCCACCACTCCCTTCTGCTGTAGTAGGAGACTTTTTTGAGATAGCGGTCCCGTATCCAGTGGATTCAGGAAGGGGACTGTAATACAAGATTTTTTCATCAGGCCACTCAGAAAACGTAGGGTGAGGAACCGCATTAGGCATATAGCTGATGAGGAGGGTCAGCTCCAGGTGGATGATCATGTGATTCGTGCTCAGCTTCTTAACTTCTTTCATAGCAAGTAGACTGAGCAAGCAGGTGCTAGGGTCCCTGTTCACCCTATTCTGTCTCCCAATACTATTTCTGCTTCTGAGAATGACTCTCTGACTCTGCCTATTACTTCAGAGGATATTTGGCTGGCTTTGTGGGAGTTTGGTGCTGATAAGGCCCCTGGGCTGGATGGCTTTCCTCCGTTTTTCTTTCATCATTATTGGGATATTCTGGGGGAGGACTTAGCTCAGGCGATCCAGCTTGTCTTTCACCACAAATCTATTCCCTCTGACTGGAATCATACTTTTATTACCTTGGTTCCTAAGAGGCCAGACGCTTCCAGCCCTCAGCATTACCTTATATAAGGTTTGTGCTCGCCTCCTGGTTATGAGGTTGTGTTCGGTTATACCTCGCCTCATTTCTTCGGAGCAGGGGGCTTTCCTCAGAGGGCGTAGTATCACAGATAATGCTTTACTAGCTCAGGAGTTCATGCATGATCTTCACGGGCTTCAGGCTGTCAGGGGCTTATGGCCATTAAGCTGGATATGGAGAGGGCTTATGACAGAGTTAATTGGGATTTCTTATGTCACTCTCTTCAGGTGTTTGGGTTCCAGCAGCTATTTATTGATTGGATCATGGCTTGCATTCAGCGTCCGTCATTCTCCATCCTCATCAATGGAGACCGGACTGATTACTTTCATTCTGAGGTTGGGCTGAGACAAGGTTGTCCTCTTTCCTCGTTTCTGTTTGTTATAGCGGCTGATACTTTATCTTGGGCTCTTCGTCAGGCTCAGCAGGATAATGTTCTTGACCCTTACTGGGCTGGCTCCCAAGGTCCCTCGATCTCTCATCTGCTTTTTGCTGATGACTGCATCTTCCTGGGCAAGGCTACTGTGGCCAATGCGGCCACGTTTGCTTCCATTCTTCAGAATTACTATTCTACCTCTGGTCAGAAAGTTAACACTGCTAAGTCTGTGATTTGCTTTAGTCCGAGGATGACTTCTTCTCTTAAGGGGACTATGAAGCAGATCATGGGGATCTCTTTGCAGTCGGATTGTCTATCCTATCTGGGTATTCCTATTACTGGCAGAAGGCCTAGGATCTCGGATTTTAGTAAGCTCAAGTCGAGGATACGTGATCGGCTGGAGGGGTGGAAGGTTACTGGGCTATCTATGATGGCGAGGATTACTCTTATTCGATCAGTGCTCACATCTCTTCCTCTCTATCTCTTATCTAATGCTGCTGTCCCTTTGACTTGTCTAAGGAGGATTGAGCGTTATTTTAGGGATTTTCTCTGAGGATCGTCTCAGGATGGTCATGGTGTTCATCTTTTAGCCTGGGACTGTGTCTGTCTGCCGCTTTCCTAGGGAGGCCTTGGGATCCAGTCCCTTACTATTCGGAGGGAGGCCTTGATTGCTAGGCATGCTACCCATTTTTTGCTTGATCCGCACTGTATGTGGAGTTCATTTATGCGTGGCAAGTACGGGGATTGGACTCCCTCCACTAACCTGCAGCCTATTCTGGGTCACTCTTTTTTCTGGAAAGAGGTTTGTACTCATACTCCGGCCATCCTTCACAGTATCTCCTGGATTCTTGGTAATGGTGCTTCCGTGGATGTTGCTTATGATTCGTGGATCGCTGACATTCTTTTGTCTCGATGGCCTACTTTTGTCAGTACCGATATTCCTCTTGGCATGCGTGTTAGTGATCTCACGGTGCCTGATCATTCTTCCTGGTCTACTCCTCTGCTATCCCGCTTCTTTGGGGAGGAGCTTATGCAGCGTATAGTTGCTATCCCTCTTTCCCCGGGTCACTCCCCCGACATCAGGGTTTGGAGGCGATCCTGTATTCCAAGCGCCCCCATCAGGGACATTATCCAGATTTACCGAGTTTCATCCCGACCGTTGATAGATATGGCTTGGATTTGGCGCCTTCCCATTCATCCCAGGGTTCATCTTTTTCTATGGAAGATTGCTCGGAATTGTCTTCCTACCTGCTCTGTTCTGTCTAGACGTGGCCTGGGGATTCAGCCTACGTGTCCGATATGTGGTATTAAGGAGGAGTCGGTGGATCACGCCATCTTCACTTGTCTCAGAGCTCGGCATATTTGGGAGATCGCTAGCGACCGGCCTTGGGTTGTTGCTTCATCTTCTCTTTCTTTATCTTTCCTTGACTTGATCAGGCAGGATGTTAGGAGAGGCAGCTGCAAGCAGGGCTCGACGAGGGCTTGGCTTACATTGCTTACCAAATCTGGTTATCCCGGAACTGGATTGTCTTTACCCAGGAGCCTAATCCGTCATTCAGGGTAGTGCGGATTGCCTTGTCTTATCTACAGAGTACACGTCCCATCGTCTAGTTTGTAATTTTGATAGCCCTGGCCTCTAGGATTCCCATGCTGCCTCGGCAGTGCACCGGAGAACGATCTTTATTTCTTGGGAACCCCCTCCTCTAGGGTTTGTCAAAATCAACTTTGATGGGAGTGTTCGGGGCAGATCACCTGGATTGGGTTATGTCATTCGGGGTTCTGATGGAACTATGATTTATGCTGGGAGATTTGGACATTTCGATTCCTCGGTGCCGCTTGCGGAGCTTTATGCTGCTTGGGTTGGAGTTTCCTGTACTATTCGCAGTCTTGGTGCCCGTCGTATTATCCTTGAGGGTGATGCCCTCACGGTGATTCGGTGGCTTCGTCAGGATCATTGCGAGCAGCCGCCTACCAACCCTTTGATCTCTGATATTCGTTCTCTCCTACAGGGGGTTCATAGCATACAGATCAGACATATCTTCAGGGAAGCCAACTTAGTGGCTGACTGGATTGACGCTAGAGTGGCTGACCATTATGGATTCTGGTGCTGGAAGTCCGGTGACTATTGTCCTCCTGGTCTGAACTTAATTTTGTATTCTGATAGTGCGGGATTGAGTCACCCTAGAGAGGTGTGATTACCCGTTTGTACCAAAAAAAAAAGAAAAAAAGACAGTTATATCTAAAGGCATGTTTCATGAACGTTAAAATGTCTTCTGCATGTAAAAGGTCAATCATTTTAGAAGTTGATCTAGTATTTTATAAGAAAAATAAGAACACTTGAAAAATATGTGTGCTAAACATTTTATCTTTTTGCATGTACGAAAATGCACTCCATTTGATTAATCTTCAATGGTGACGAGACATAGATGTATCTAATTAATTAATCCAACATGACTATTTTTGTGTATTAATCATCCAATTAGAAACAAATTTAGCCAACACCACACTAGGATTTGGCCACATGTAAGATTAATTCTACCGTCAATAAAAACAAAAAAAATCGAATGACTGAAAAATCCATGCCAATAGTTGCCTATATTTGTACCATATGTATAATAAAAAGATTTTATGTAAATTTTAAATATATTTTATACATTTTTGTAAGCTACCATTTTCAATTAAAATGAGATATTTGATTCCTCTGTTTCTATGACTGAGCTTTATGCTGCTTGTACAGACATTACTTATGCATCTCGAATTCTTCATGTTCATAGGCTTGTGATCGAGGGTGATCCTATGACGGTCATTCGATGGCTGCAAAAGAAGAATTTTTCGAAGTTCCTGCTATTCTGATTCTTAGGAACATATGGTCGATCCTGCGGGAGGTTGATACTGCCTATATCCGTCATATATCGTGAAGCTAATTCGGTGATGGATTAGGCGGCAGCTATAGTGGTTCAGCATGTTGGTTATTGAATATACATGGAGGCTGAGTGACATCTGTTTTTTTATTTTATAATAAATTTTATATTCTGATATTGATTCATATTTGACTAATATAATTGCTCACTTAAAAAAAAAATATTTGAAAGATTCGATGTTATGCTCACCGCGAGCGGGATCCAATTAAAATGGGATTCGAAGCGAACAAAATGGGCCCTACAAATTGACGGCTCTCCCCGATAGATATCCAGCCACCGAATGGCCTTCCGAGTTCCTACGGAGATGCACGGATCCCGTCCTCCGCAGATTAGCCTAAGATTCTCCAACCCCTCTGGCTTTTGTCACCTCTCTTGGCCGATGCGACGGAGGAGCATGGAAGTCGCTGCGGAGGGCCCGCCTCCAGGAAAAAAAAAAAAAAAAAAAAGTAGAGGATGACAAAAAAAGTGGTGGCCTTCCATGGACTCCTTTACGAGGTCTCTATATTCCAATTTTTATCCGAAGAAAAAAGAGCACAATAATACAAAAAATAATAATATGTATAACGTCCAAACGGACCTTCTAATCTAAGTAATCTACTTATGAATTGGATTTATATGTTCTTAAAATCTTAAGTATAAATTAATTCATAAACTTGAGTTATAAGTTATTAGACTATTTTTTTTTCATGCAATAGCATTATAAACTTTTTATTTTTTATTTTTTTTCAACGACATGGGTTAATTACTTTCCACCTATCAAAAGAAAAAAAAAAAAAAAAAACATGAAACCTACCTTCAACGCATGGCAAGGCTGTTAATTTTATCTTTGAGGATAGAAATGACTGCCGGTTGAACTTGGTCTTTGAGTATTAAACTTGATTTTGGTTGGCTTGAAATCAAAATTATTTGAACCAAACTTGTCCTCATATCTCAGGTTCAAAGTTGAGTTTGAGAGGATGTTGGTGAATCGAGATAGTGATATCTTTTGCGTAAATTCAAGAGATCTAGATTTGATGAATCCCTCGACCTGATATTTGATTGAGCTTCCATCCATCCCATTTTTCTTCTTTCCTGTAGAAAAGAAAAGAATAAATCTTACACTCATCATGTTTTGCTTAATTATATATAATATATTCATAGACTGATATTTTATATAAAAAATATAATTTAATAATTGAGTAAGAAGGAAAATCACCAGCTTGTGAACAATATATTTTAGGAACTAGGACAAGAGACTCTTGGATCACTAGATACAGGGTTGTGGAGCTGGTTAGCTGGCCCATGATATCTAATCAACGATTGATTGTGTAACATATTGTCACTAGTTAATTCAGCTACTAATCACTAGTTAAATGCTCATTGATAGCTTGATCGGATTTGCACTGAGTTTTTTGAATGCCACGTTTTTGAGTATTTTCTAATTACCATTAGATCGATGCTGACGAATTGAATCATATAATAGACTAATTTGGGAAAAATAAATGATTAGCAGGGAAGTAAATAAATCAGCAGTATGTTAAAATAATTTGTAGTAAGATGATAAACAAAATTAGAGTAAAGATCGATAATTAATTAAAGATAAACTATAGTGAAAAAGATAAAGAGATAAAAGGACTAATAGCCTGGATGAATTTTGCAAAGAGTAATATTGTGAAGAGTCAAAGAGATTATACAAAGAGAGCCACTCTACCAATCCTCTGCTCCGTGCTATCTGGGACTCTCTTCGGTTTTCTACGGCGCCTCGGATCCGCCATATGTATAGGGAAGCCAATGCTGCGGCTGATTGGGTTGCTGGTGTCGCAGCTCGCCATCCTACCCTTTAGGTTTGGCATATAGGTGACCCATGCCTTTTAATTTTGCAGCAAATATATTCCAATCTTTGGATTTGACTCATGTCAGACTGATGTGATCGTCCGCTTGTAAAAAAAAAAAAAAAAAAAAAAAAGAAAGGAACTACCTAACAATTAATTTAATCTTATGTATCCTCCACCCCCCCCCCATATGTCACACGTAACTTCCATTTGGAAACTAAGTCGTATGTTATTCTTAGACGACCGCCGATTGTCATGCAGACATAGAATCATCAATCCACTTCATGCACCATTTATCCTTGTCAAATTAAAAAGAAATATAAATAGAACTTGTAGAAAATATAGAGTAAGATATAGATAAATCAATCCATAATATGGATGGTAATAGTGTGAATATCAATGAAGTTGATTTGATGTAACCTTCCCCTATGATATATCAAATATCAGACCCAAGTCATATTAGCCTCAATTACATTGTTACAAATGACAATGACATGGAAGAAATCTTTTATTGCACAAGAGTAGACATACATTAACTCTTGAATCTAGAGTAGGTTTACCTACAACATTCATTTTTAAATAGCAAAAGAAAAATCTAGTCAAACCTTTTAGCATTTTAGAAGAGGCAATTTATAATTAGACTTGCTGAATCAACTTATGATCAATCTACTTTAAGTAGTTTTGAGTTTTGACGTAAAGAGATTTGGTTATAAGCGGACCTATTTACATCTATTTATTGAATAATAAATCAAGCTTTGCCTTAGACCTTTGATCCATTAAATAAGTTTTAACTTGTTTAATAGTTAAGTCAAACCCAATATGTTTTAACTTTTTGTGAGACCTATGTAATCAATTTAAAACCTATATAACCCATTTAACTCAATCTACTTAACCTACGCTAAATTCATTTAACCCATTAAAAATATATTTATCCCATTTAACCCATTTAATTTGAATCATTTAAAAAATGAATGATGTATGCCCAATCAAACGATCTGTTTAGTAAAAGGGTCATATTCAAATAATTTTTTTGTTTTATTTAATAAATTTAAGTTGACCAAATTTTTGATCCAATTTGATCGATTATTATTACTAATTTCTTGATATAATTACTTACATTTATGATATGATGTTATGATTGTCTAATTTTGAAGATTTCTTCAACCTATAAGATTTTTTTGATTTGAAGGCCTCTGGTTATTAAAATAAAATTTCTAAGCTTTAGTCATTTGATATTTTTTTAATTATGAGTTATTTATATTTTAGAATTTTTTAATTATATTAAAACTTTCTTTAAGTATAAAGATTGATGTTCTTCTGAATTTTTTAAAATAAAATAATATTATTGATTTTTTTTTATGTGAATGTTTAACTTTTTTGAAGTGGTTATTAGGAGGTTTAATCCTTTCAAAGTGATTATCTAAAATTATGATTTTTCAAAGCGATAACTATTACCTTAAATTCTTCATTTTTATTGATCATTCTTTATTTTTATTTATTATTGCAATTGGATTCGTAACACACAATCTCTAGTAAGGCCATGACGATTTCTCCAAGGGGATAGCAATTAGCAAATGCCTAGCTTTTCTTCATTCGGTCATCTCATGGGATGCAGAAGTCTTGGCTGTAACTCATGCACAATACACCAATAAAGTTTCTTAGGCAAATCAATGGACCTGCTCAACCTCAGCCTTGTCCAGCAGAAACCAATTCTTTTTCCAATGCCGCTAGCTTTAGCTCGATGTCTACAAGATCTGAGAAATTATACTCATCAGAAAAGTTTTTTGTGCACCAAGAGCCATGCAGCTCGTGTGCACCGGTCCCGATGATTAGCGCACGATATATATATGTATACACGCATATCAAAAATAAAAATATCTTTTTTGTTCTTGATTTGCATGCGTACGCAGTGCAGCATGTGATGTAGCAGAAGTTGTACCGTATTTGATGCAGCAAGGCTTTTCCTGTATTCACCATGGAGTCTATCTCAAAGTGGATCCAATTAGAGTGGGATTCGAGGACAACAAAAATGGACCCCCACAAATTATCAATCGAGCTTGGTTCTCTCCAATCCCAAGTCGAACTGCAGGGGGCTTTTTAAGGACCACGGCCATTCGTATGTAACACGATGGCTGTAATCTCAATCTATAAATTATCATACATAAAAAATAATTATTAATAAATATAAGAGATCCACAACAGAGATGAATGAGCTTAGAATTCCTATGAAGGAACTTAATTTAAACACAGAAGAAGATAGAGCTTTTTAAGTAATGCCTAATAATTTTTAGGTTAGATCTTAGAGTTCCTAATAGTTGGAATAAAGGTTACTTGAATTTTCCTTTGTGTCAAGGTCTAAGGAACAATTTAATTTTAGGTGGACCTAATTATGACAACGTATGTATGCTTCATTACGTAAATGTTATCATCACTTAAAAGGACCATGAAAGAAATCATATAAATATTCCAAGATTCAACATAAAAATATTACGAATACTTGACTAGCTAGATTCAATCAGTTGTTTTTAAAAAAATGTACTTGTGATGGAGCAATATTATACTTGATAGAAGAAAAGTAAACTGAGAAGAAACTAGGAGATATTATTTTACAAAATGAAAATCCTTTAATTATTGAGATTAGATTTTTTTTTTTTCAAAATAGAAATTATTTAGAGATCAAAATTATTGCCTTTTGGTGTAAGCATAAGACAGACAATTCATAAACTTAAAAGTTCAGTGCCTATTTTCTTAATGTTCAATATATATATATTTTGAATATCTCATACGTTCGTATTACTATTTTCCTTACACTTAGATCTAGAAACAAATCATCAGGGAATCCCCCTATAAGTTATCATTTTGAAGGAAAAAGAATTTGATTATTTCATGCAAAGTGATCAATAATCAAATAAATTTTTTATAGAAATCAACTATCAATTATTTCAAGCATATGTATAACGAAACCTTTTTCATTGTTGACCCCATTGCCATCAACTAATAAATAGTCTAGCATTTTTAATAACTTTCATATTATATTTTCCATAAAAGAAACTTGGTATTTATTGGCAAAACTTTTTTTTTTTTTTTCCCTCCTGAAATGGAGACTTCATGTTAGACTTTTCTTTGGCATTTATCAAAATGGTCAAAGGTTGGAATAATGATTGCTTGAAGTTTTCTTTATGACAAGGTCCAAAGAACAACTTAATCTTAGGCAGGGCTAACGATAATGTATGTATATTGCATTATATAAAAATTGTCATTAAGTTAAAGGACCATGAAACAAATCATATAAATATCCAGGGATTCTAAATCAAAAGTATTTTAAACACTTGACTGGTTCGAAAAAAAATGAGCTTGTGCTGGGACAAAATTTTGCTAGACAAACACAATAAACTGACAAGAAAGCTAAAGATATAATTTTACAAATTTTGCAAAACATGGAGCATAAACAAATTTTAAACATCAGACTGCCTAGACTTAAGCCATTGTTATTTAGGAAAATGCACTTGTGATGTGGCAACATCTTGCTTGTCAATTGTGGCAAACTAAGAAAGATAAAGTTATTATTTTACAAATTTTGCATAAATTCAGTTAATTATTTAATTTGCAAGAAAAATGATTGCATTATTTTTTTTTACCGAAATGGAAACTATTTAGAGATCAAAATTATTTTATCTTTGAGTGGAAGCATAACACAGATGGTAGATAAATTTAAAAGAAGAGTACCTATGTACTGAATGTCCAATATATTTTTTGAACATTTGGCACACTTTTCTTTAGATTTCTGTTTGCCTTATATTTAGATTTATAGGAACAAAATAAACTAGTCATCCCCTTACATATGTATTGTTCCATGAGGAAAAAGAAGCTTGACTATACCTTACAATGCTAGTAATCAGATAATTTTTAATGCAAAATCTACAATCAATTATTTCAAGCCTGGTGCATGCAATCAGACCTTCTCAAAACAGTCAGCATTCATTACTAAACCCTTTTTTCCTACTGCAAATAGTTGTGGTATTGAAGTGGACACTCCATGTTAGGCTTACTCTTTTTTTTTTTTCTTTGTATTTATTGAAAGACTTGGCAGCTGGATTAATAGTCACTTAAATTTCCATTGCACCGAGGTTCGAGGAAATGCTTGGTCTTTGATTGGCCAAATAAAAATGCATGTATGTTTTTTTTACTTAAATGTTGTCATCAAATCAGTGGATCATAACATAAATATATAGGTATTTTAAATCAAAAATATTTTAAATACTTGGGTAGTTAGATTTAATCCATTGTTGTTAAGGAAATGCATTTGTGATGGATCAATATTATGACTGAGAAATGCAATAAATAAGAAGGAAAGGTAAAGATATAATTTAACAATTTTTGTTTGCAAATTTGGTTAATTATTGACTTTATGATAAAAAAATATTGGATTAATTTTTATCCCAAAATGGCAACTATTTAGAGACAGGAATAATTTTGTCTTTGGGTGTAAACTTGGGTGTAAGCATCAGAGAGATGGTAAATTTAAAAATCTAGTTCTTATTTAGTAAATGTTAAATATATATTTTAAATATTCAGTACATATAATTCTTTAGGTTAATACTTGATTTATACTTATGGCATGCCCTCGAACCGATACCTAGCTTAGGCGAATGCAATATGGCCACACTCTTAAGATATAATTGTAAGAGCATTCAAGGCCTATTATGCTTCCATTACGCACTATGATACTAAGACATACTCACAAAGGTATAAAAAAATTTATATCCAAACACAAAATCCCAACATGTCGCAAAAACCTTCATAAGAAATATCATTAAATCTATGCTAAATAACTAATGCCTAAATATGCACAGCCAAAAACCTCATCAACAAGTCCCACAACTAATAAAACAAAATAAAAGCATCATATATGAATGAGCAACTACTCTATCTCTCTTTACAATCCGCCCTTTGATTATGCTCTGCTGCATAATTCCTAAAAAATTGCAAATAGAATGAACACATAGCTTAGTAAGAATTCTTACATTATAAATATGGATATGTATAGAACACAAACTTAAATAAAATGTAATGAGAGACGAGTGTATATAAAAGAATTATATTATGCTGCACCACATACTATAAATCCATGTTGAGACAAATAATAAAATATGTATAATCTTATGTTGTCTTACCTTATCTAATCTTGAAGTAACATTGATATACATCATTGGATGCCAACCACATCTGAGTCAAGTCAATACTATCAGTGTTCTTAGTCATACTAGAGATGCCATATAAGTCAACAACTGCAAGCTAGCAATTATAATTGTACCAGCACATCAACAAACTGAGAATATGTATTGATGATTACAGTTGTATCAGTAGGTCAGCATACTGAAGATATATAATCGTGATCACACTATACCAAAACTCCGCAGATATAAACTAACTTGGCAACCTTCATACACCTAGATTGGTTCTCATACTAGTGCTATATGTTATAAAACTGATCAATTTAGACTGATTTTACATCATGCTTCCACGACTACATACCCTATCCCTAATGCCATATATCTAAGTTAGACTTCGCTAAGTTTGCTCGAACTAGTGACTCGTATCATTAGCTATCTATGCTAAGTGTTATAAGCTAAATCAATTTAGATTGGTTCTACATCGGGCTTACACACCCAACCTCTCATGCCATCTCTGCAACATCATATTGACTAGTCTATCTACCCACATTAAGCCATCTTATCATATCTTTTTATACCTGATAGTACATCTACAAAATAAAGCTCATGAGGCATAATATATGGCATACTACATCATAAAACCATGATAGCATTATTTTGATATTACAAGATCAGACGTCAATCCAAAACATAACACCATCGCAAACCATAACATATATGGGTAGGTTCAAATACATTGATGATGCCAATGCATGTAATGCATGCTGTAAAATGTATGTAGAAATTGTCATATTTCATAAAAGTAGGTGTAAGTTTGAACCTCAAACACTAATCCAAAATTCACCTCTCACAAACCACGACTGATTCTAGCATGAATCTTGGAGCACCAATTTGTCCTACCAGTCCTGCTCAATATCAATCAATCACTAATGATGTCACCTACATTCATTTATCATAAATAAAATTAATCTCCAAATCACATAGCTGAAATTACTTCAACACCCTTCCAGTCCAATGAACATGCTTCTAAGGCTTAAGGGGTTAATTAAGGCTTAGATAACCCAACCTCGTATACTTCAATCATCTAGATCATCAATTAGTTTTAATGGAGCACATACTGAATCAATTAGGTTAGCTAAATCATTATACCCCTCAAGCAAGGATTATTTGATTATTCAAGCTTAACTAAATGAATAGGGCCCATTGGACCAAAATTAATGCAATTTTACTCAAGCGCACATTAACTAGGCCTAAATGGCTTAGCTCGGTTTGGGCCTAAAACTAATTGGGTGCACAGCAAATTAGGCCGACATAATTTAATTTCAATTGAATCCTTCTAGGCCAAAGCCAAAATCAAAGAAAGGATTAATTCTAATTAATTTAATTTAACTCAGCCTACTTGACTTGGTATTGGCATCGAGCTAACCCAATCAGATTGGACCTTATTGGCCCAAACAGCCTCATGGGCTTTAAATTTGGTTAGGCCTGTCTCTGCTCAAAACCTAAAGAAAAGATTTGTACACCGCATCCGGTGCAGCAATTCCTACGTGGACTATATCGTCCCTTTTTATTGGTCCACATGCATACGATACCCATTAAAAAAATTAAGATAGCTTTACGATATCCCAAGGAAAAAATTACGATACCCAATTTTTAAACTTACGACACCGTAGTTATAAAATTAAGATACCGTTCAGAAAGTAAAAAAAAATTACGATACCCTAGTTTTAAACTTACGACATCGTAGTTATAAAATTAGGACACCATTTCAGAAAGCAAAAAAAAAAAATTACGACATCCCAGTTATAAATTTACGATACCATAGTTATAAAATTATGATACCCACTTAGAAAATGTCTGTATACAAATTTCAAAAAAAAAAAAAACTGTCTGACGTGCATTAATATCCGTTCAATTTTTTTTTGAAATTTATGTACAAACACCTCTTTTGAGTCGATGTATAAATTTATAACTGGGATGTTGTAATTTTTTTTTGACTTTCTTAATGGTGTCTTTTATAACTACGGTATCATAAGTTTAAAATTGGGTATCATCTTAAATTTTGACTTAACTGCATTTAGCTTTTTTTAAATTTATGTACTAACGTTTTTAATTTCGTAAGTTTAAAAAATAAAATTTTATAAAATAATAATTAAATTAAATATTAATTTTATAATATTTTTTAAGTGGATCAATAAAAAGGAATGGTGAGATGTACAAAGTCTTTTCTGAACCTAAATTCACCAACCTAGTCCCCCGCGTTGGGTGTAGCCACGACCTCTTGGTTGGACTCCGGGCAAGCCACCTGGTCGAATGAAGGCTAAAGACCTTTTCCCTCCATAGCCCGAGTGGCTGGGCTCCATGGCCAGCCGAAACCCAAGCTATAGAGGAAGGCTCACCGGGGACCAACGCGACGGCCGGCGACCTCCACACTTGGTGAAGGTCGCGTGGAAGCCACCCAACCACCACCATGGCCGCCGGCCATCCTTTGGCCAAGCAGCCACCCCACCCGAGCATGGGCCCAGCATCCACGAGAGCCGCTCGCCGGCGGACGCGATCCTAGGCTTAAGGCAAAGCTCCGATGAGCCCGGTTCAGCAGAAGGAACCCACAACAGGGTGCCCGATCTAAGGCTTAATCACTCTCTAGACTCAGCAAGGGAAGAAGGTAAAACAGGACACCGCTTGAGCTTCACCTCACCGATGGAACCGCCGCCGGGGAAGAGGAAGAGGTGCCGAGCAGGGTCTCGGCACCCTCACAATGGACACACTGATCCGGTTAGGGATCCACAGAAAGATTAGTTGGTTAAGCATGAACAAGAAGAAAAACAGAGCTTAGGCTCGCTCGTCCAATAACTAGCTGCAGTCGGAGAGAAAGGCAGTCCTAGCGACCTCCGGCGAGTCGAGAAAACTGTGGCAAGCAATCTCGTGGCACCAATTGGTACACTTGAGGTCTCAGCTAGGAGTAATTAGAAGAAGAAGGTTGGAACGAAGGAGGTTTAGATCAAACAGAGGAAAGGGTGTTGCGATTTCCCTGGCTTGATGCCTTCGCTGCCGGGCCCCCCGGAGCTCCCGCGGAATGTCACTCCAAGGCGACCGTCTCTGGTAGGCCTCTGCCATGGAGAAGAGATGGGAGAAGGTAAAGAAGAGAAAGAGATAGGGAGTGGAAGAGGGAAGAGCAAGGGAAGGAAACATAGAATTATAAACAATTTAAGGAAGAAAAATATAAATTATGAAAGCCTCTCCATGTACAAAGGTTACGGACCTTAATATATATAATAAAATAAGTGTTTATATAAGATAAACCTACAATAGAAATATAAGAAATTTGGACCTAGCTAGTTTAGAAATACCACTATATAATAAGAATATAAAAAAATTGGAGAGATTTTCGTCCTTATTTTGCAGCAAGATATTCTCTTTTTAACAGCAAATTTTCTTCCTTAGACCAAATTTGCTCTGTTTGATATTGAAGAGATTTTTGTCCTTATTTTGCAGTAAGATCTTCTCTATTTGACAACAAATTTTTTTCTTTATTGTTGGCCAAATCTGCTCTGTTTCACATCCCCCTCAAATTGATGGTTGTTGTCAACAAGCATCAATTTGCTTATGAGATATTCATGGCGAGCAAATGGCATTGGCTTTATGAACAAGTCAGTAACTTGATCACAGAATGGGATATGAATAAACGAAGAACTTTATTATAAACCAATTCGTGGATGTAATGACAATCAACCTCTATGTGTTTGGTACGTTCATGATGGACTGGATTAGTGGCAATGCTAATAGCACTTGTATTATTGCCAAAAAGAGGAATAGAGTCATCACAAGGCATATCAAGCTCAAGAAGAAGTCGTTGAAGCCATACAAGTTCAGAACTAACAGAAGGCATAGATCGATACTAGCCTCAGTGGAAGATTTAGATACCCTTTCTTGTTTCTTACATTTTCAGGAAATAGGTGAGGTGCCTAGAAAAACACACCAACCTGTCGTAGATCGACGAGTATCAATACACCCTGCATAATCAGCATTAGAAAATGCCTTGAGAGTAAGAGTTGTGTTGGAAGGAAAAAAGAGCCCATGATCACTAGTGCCTTTGAGATAGCGAATAATTTGATGAAGTGTCGAGAGATGATGACGCCGAGGCTGAGAAACAAATTGACTGACAACCTAAATAGCAAAAGACATATCAGGTCGTGTGATGGTAAGATAAATAAGATTGCCCACCAGTCGCTGATACAAGGTAGGATCAGAGATAATGCACCATCATCATGTTGTAGTTTCAAATTGAGTTCCATAGGAGTTGAACAAACTTTATTGTTAGTCAAATTGGCAAGTTTAATCAAATCCTCAATATACTTGCACTATGTGAGAAAGAGACCATGAGGGAAATATGACACTTCCAAGCCCAGAAAATAAGTGTGCTAAGATCTTTCATATGAAAAGAATTATGAAGAAACTGTTTAAACTCAAGAATGCCCTTTTTATCACTTCCTGCAATGACCATATCATCTACATAAAGAAGTAGAATAATAATATCATGTGAAGAGCAATGGGTAAACAAAGAGTGATCACTAGAACTCTATTGGAAACCAACTGAACAAATAGTAGAATGAAAATTTTCAAACCATGCCTGTGGTGCCTGTTTAAGACCATAAAGAGACCTGTTAAGTTTGCAAACCACATTAGAATCACCAAGAGAATAGCCAAGAGGACACTCCATATAAACAGTTTTTTTCAAATGTCCATGAAGAAAAGCATTCTATATATCTAATTGATATAATGGACACTGTTTGCATGACGCAATAGCAAGAAGAGTTCGAACTGTGGTTATCTTAGCGACAGGGGCAAATGTTTCTTCATAATCAATCCCATATTTCTGCTTGTAGCCTTGAGCTACCAAATGGGCTTTGTAGTGGTCTAGAGTACCATCATGCTTGACCTTAATGGTGTACACTCATTTGCTATCGATGACAGAAGCATTAGAGGGCCGTGAGACTAAGTCCCAAGTATGATTCGCAGTCAATGCCTCAATTTTCTCATTCATTGCCCTTTTCCAGCATGCTTGTTCCATTGCCTGCTTATAGGTGTTAGGAATTTGGATAGAATTTAGATTGGTAAAGAGAGTTAATCGGTCATGTGGCTTACTAAAAGTGACACGGGTGGATCTTTTCAAAGAAGGCAAAGGGGGTGGTGGTGTATCACTTGGAATATCAGAAGAGGACCTTCTAGCTCGTGATCAGGAAGTTGCATAACAGGCGTGTCATGAGTATCAGTAGACAAATCAGAATTTGAAGAATTCAAAAAATTGTATAACATAGAAATGAAAGTATTGGGAGCTGCTGTACTCAAAGATGAAACATAAAAAATACAGATCTTCAAAAAAAATGACATTACGAGATACGTGAATGCGGTGATGTTGAGGATCATAATAAATATAATATTTCTATTTATTACTATAACCAATAAAAACACATTTGGTAGCCTTTGCAGATAGTTTATGCCATTCATGTGATGGAAGCAATGCAAAGCAGACACAGCCAAAAACATGAAGATTCATATAATTTGGTGACTTATGAAAAAGGATAAGGAAAGGGCATTAATTACCAAGTATAGGAGTAGTCTGCCTGTTAATAAGATTGACACTTGTATGAATAGCTTTGACCCAAAAGTGAGGTGGAACAGAAGACTCAAGTAAGAGAGTTCAAGCAAATTTCACAACATGATTCGTTCCACTACCCCATTTTATTTAGTAGTATCAGGACAAGATTGTTGAGTTAAAATTCCTTTTTCACTAAAGAATTGAGCAAGGTATAAGACACAAAACTCTCCTGGATCTGGCTAAAAAATTTTGATAACTTTTCCAAATTATGTTTCTATCATAGTGACAAAATTTTGGCAATATTTACTAGTATAAATTTAGCATGCAAGAAATACACCCAAGTAAAACGTGTAAAATGATCAATAAAAAGAACAAAATATTTATACCCAAGTCTAGACAAAATAGGTGAAGGTCCCCACAAATCACAATGAATAATATCAAAAGAAGCATCAACTTTATTATTACTAGAAGCAAAAGGTAATTTAGCACATTTGCCAAGAACACAAGCTTGACAATGCTGAAAATCATTATTCTTAACAATCGACTTATTAGGGAAAAGCTAAGATTTAAACATAGACTCTAACCGACTAGCATGTGGGTGACCCAACTGATGATGCCAAAGATCCCAAGTATTTTCTACATGTGAGGTGGAAGATGATGAAGTGATAGTAAAACAAAAAGGAGGACTCTTTTTTTTGATTTAGATTAAGATAAAACAAATGCCCATGTTTATGCCCCTTCATGATCACTTGCTCCGTATGAAGGTCCTGCACATCACAACCATTAGGAGAAAAGTTAACTGAACAATTTTGATAAGTAAGTTGTCCAACATATATCAAATTAGTTATTAATTGAGGAACATATGAAGTACTAGGAAGGCAAATGGATTGAGAAGAATTATTTGACGAACAAACTGTACCAATGCCTTGAATGGGTAATTTTTTACCATTGGCAGTCGTCACAGATTGGTTTAAGGAACAAGGTTTCAAATCAACAAATGCATGTTTTTGATTTATCATGTGGTTAAAAGCAACTGAATCAATAAACTAAGGAGTAGGCTTAATTCCTATACCTAATAACCCTGCAACAGAAAAAATAGAGGAAAGGACACCTGGAAGAGTCGATTGTATTGAGTCTTGAATCATCTTTTGAATAGCATGTGGTGTGAGAGACATTTTAGATGTGTTTTTTGATTTCTGATCACTGCTTATAGTAACAAAGGCTGATTGCTTATTTTTCAAAAGCCTGCACTCCAAAATGATATGGCTTGATTTTTCACAATAGTTGCATATATTCCTCTTTCGACAATAAGATTGTACATGCCTGAATTCATTACAGTGCTTTCACTGAATATCTTCTTTGTTTCTATGCCTTTGTTTTGAATGATATCTTTCACATGAAGCAAGAAATACAAAATCAACTGAATTAGTTTTTGTGTCTAGCTGTGTCTGTGTCTTTAAGCATGTTTCATCACGAATGAGTTCTCCCAATACAGATTTCATTGTCAGATTTCCATGATTAATTAATGTTCCCCTAGCTGTCTCAAATTCAGGTCTGAGCTTCATGAGGAACTGCATCACTCTTCTGCAATCTCTTTCTTTCTTGACTTCAGCATATGCAGTAGCAGAAATCTTAGAAGAGGAAATCATGTCTTGTTCTGTCCACAACTTTAACATTTTAGTATAAAAGCTGCGAATATCCCTATCTTCTTGGCTGATGTTGGCTATTTTGTATTCAAGCTCAAATTTCCTTGACAGGTTCACTTGAGAATAAATTCCTTTGAGATGATTCCATATATCAACAATAGTATCAAAAGACCAAAGGCTTAATGCAATATCAAGTTCAATTGAGTTGAAAATCCAAGAAATAATCTGTGCATTCTTTGTTTTCCAACTGATCTTGTTTTTCTCATCATCTTTTGTCCTCTTTGATCCATCAAGAATTCCAAAAAATTCCTTTCCATCAACAAAAATTAGAAAATGAAATTCCTAAAGTGCAAAATTGCTGCTATTGAATTTGACAGATACAACTTCAAATTTGTTTGTATCCATGGTGAATAATCAAAGTTTTGAAAACACAAGGTTTAAGTCTAAATACACTACAACAAATTTTATAGATGGCAAACACTACAAGAAATTCATGAAATAGCGACAACATAGCGACGTAAATATTCGTCGCAAATAATGATAGAATTGTGACCCATAAAATCTGCGACGCAATTTAGCAACGCATTAAATTAGTCACTAATAGCAACAAATTTAGCAGCTCCAAAAATTTTCGTTGCTAAATAGCGACATTTAGCGATGCATTTTAATGCAACATTGTTTAGTGACGCATTTTAATGCATCATTGTTTAGCAACACAATAATGCATCGTTAAACAACAACGCATTTTAATGCATCCCTAAACAGCAATGCAATAATGCATCGTTAAACAACAACATTTTAATGCATCCCTAAACAGTGACACAATAAAATGCGTCGCTAAAAATGCGTTACTGTTTAGCGATGCATTAAAATGCGTCGCTATTTAGTGACACATTAAATAACGATGCATTTTAATGCGTCACTGTTTAACGATGCTTTTAGCGATGCATTTTAATGCATCACTTTAGCGATGCATTAGCGACGCATTTGTGTGTGTCGCTAAATAGGGTTTTAGGGTTTAAGGGTTCAGGGGTTCAGGGTTTAGGGATTCACAGTTCAGAGATTAAGGGTTTCAGGGGTTTAGGGGTTTAGGGTTTAGGGTTTTATGATTTTAGGGTTTTAGGGTTCTAGGGGTTTTAGGGTTTTTTGAGGGTTTTAGGGTTTAATTAGGGGTCTAGGGTTTTAGAGTTTAGGGTTTTAGGATTAGGGTTTTAGGTTTTAGGGTTTTGGGTTTTAGGGTTTTAGGGGTTATCGTTGGTTTAGGGTTTTTAGGGTTTAGGCTGCATTCTCGGCACAAAGGCATGGATCAGACTGATGGCAGTGTCAGTCCCGGGTAGGACCTTGTAGTCGGCCATCCGGGCACACCGTGGTGCCACCGGTGCACACCGTTCCGTGGGGCAGACCGGCCGGCCCAGTCCAATGTCCAACTATGAGCTTATTAAATGCAACAACTTAAATATATGCTATTGGAGCTGGAATTACCTCAACTGGCACCAGACTTACCTTGCAATGGATCATTGTTAAGGGATTTAGATTGTACTAGATTGTATTCAATCCAACTAACAGACTCGAAGAGCAGCCGATATTGTTATTTATTGTCACTACCTCCCCGTGTCAGGATTGGGTAATTTGCGCGCTGCTGCATTACTTAGATGTGGTAGCCGTTTCTCAGGCTCCCTCTCCTGAATCGAACCCTAATATTCCATCACCCGTCACCACCATGGTAGGCCCCTACCCGTCTCCAAATTTTGGGGGAAGACGGAAGCGGCACAAGGCCAAGCTCGACCCCTCGATCGGCCACTCAGGAGGTAACCCACGATAAGAGATCGAAGCACTGTTGAGGGTGGAGGAGGGGAGAAAGGGGCAGCAGCGCCGCCCACAAGAGGTTCCCAAAGGAAGCGGGCATGTAACATCACGGCCACCCACGTCACCCTGGGGCTCCAGCGAAATGAGCGGCATAGATTACAATATATCAATATATAAAATTATCACTATATAATATAAAATATTATATACTATAATAATTAATAAATAAAATTAATATTATAAAATATTAATATTAGCGATGCATACTATATACGTCACTAAATTCTTGCCATACCTGACTTTACTGCACCAAATTAGCGATGCAACTTTGCGTCGCGAAATAGCGATACATAAATGCGTTGCTAATTAGCGATGCATCGAGTTTGCGTCGCTAATTAGCGACACAATGGATGCGTCGCTAATTAGCGACGCAATTAGCGATGCATTTATTGTTGCTAATTAGCGACGGATTAGTGACGCCAAATGACGTCGCTAATCCTAAATTATAAAAGCTCCCCCCAGCCCTAACCCGCCCCCTTCCTCCCTGCTTCTTCCCCACACCCAACGGTGCCTCTAACTCCCTCTTTCTCCCTCCCTCTTCCCCACCTCCGGCGGCACTCCGGCGGCCCTCCAGCACCCGATCTCCTTGTCGACACCTCTGAGCTTCAGGTAAACCCTCCCCCCTCCCCCCCTATCCCTCCCCTCCCCCTCTCGCCGACCACGGCCAAATTTTTTTTTAAAAAAACATCCCCCAGCCCCCCCCCTCCCCCTCTCGCCGGCCACGGCCACAGCCGTGGCCTGGCGGCCGACTGTAGCTTAGCCATAGTTCGTGGCCAGGCCACCGCCATAAAAATTTTTTTTTAAAAATCCCCTCTCCCCCTCCCCCTCTCATCGGCCATGGCTGTGGCCAGGCCACGACCAAAAAAAAAAATTTAAAACACCCCCCAGCCCCCCTCCCCCTCCTCCTGTCGCCGGCCACGGCCGCGGCCGTGGCTGCCCTCATAGGCCATGGCCAGGCCACGACCAAAAAAAAAAAAAAAATCCCCCAGCTCCCCTCACCCTCCCCTCTCCCTGTCATCGGCCATGGCTGCGGCCGTAGCCTGGCGGCCGGCTGTGGCCTGGTCACAGTCCGTGACCAGCCCGGCCAAAAAAAAATTAAAACAACCCCCCTCCCCCTCCCCTTGTTGCCGACCACAGCCGTGGCCATGGCTGCCCTCGCCTGGCCTGGCCACAGTCCATGGCTAGGCCACGACCAAATTTTTTTTTTTTAAAACACCCCCCAGCCCCCCTCCCCCTCTCGCCGGCCACGGCTGTGGCTGTGGCCTGGCGGCCAGCCATAAAAAAATTTTAAAACACCCCCCCTCGAGCCCCCTCCCCCTCCCCTTCTCGCCAGCCACGGCGTGGCCTGGCGGCCGATCGCGGCCTGGCCACAGCTCGTGGCCAGGCCATGGCAATAAAAAAAATTTAAAACCCCCTCAGCCCCCCTCAGCCTCCCCTACCCCTCTCTCTAGCCGGCTGCAGCCTGGCCACAGCCCGTGGCCAGGTCACGGGCATAAAAAATTGAAACCCCCCACCCCCCCCGCGTCCCCCTACCTGTCTCTCTGGCCATGGCCGCGACCTTGGCCTGGCGATCCTTGCCACAGGCATAAAAAAATTGAAACACCCCCACACCCCCTCCGGTCCCCCTACCCCTCTCTATGGCCGGCCGCGGGGGCAACCAAGCCGTGACCGCGGCCTGGCCACAGCCCATGGCCAGGCCACGGGCATAAAAAGAAAACCCAACCATGGCCCAAAAAATTATTATAATATTATAAACTAATATATTTTAATATATATTATAGTATGACATTATTAATATTATTATATAATATAATTATTATGTAATAATTATAATATAATTATTACATAATAATTATATTATGTAATAATATTAATAACATCATATTATAATATATATTAAAATATATTAATTTATAATATAATAATATAATAAATTATGGTATTCTAATAAATAATGATTGCAATATAAAATTATTGTAATATTTGCTAATTAGTGATTCTGATAGTAAATTAATTAAATAAATTGCTAAATGATTAATTAGTGCTTTTGTAGTAAATTAATTAAGCCATGATTACTTAGTGGTTTTTATATAATTATTGTTGAATTTCTCAACATGTTAAACTATGCATGGTAGTTTATTGGTGAACTTCTTACATATATTGTTGCATCTTATTTTGTTTTGAAATGGTTTTGACTTTGACTTTGATTTAAGTTACAAGAACATGATATATTGGGATATGTTATTTTGGTAATGAGATTATGTATGGCTTTAATAGATGTATGATGTGAGCATATTGAAGTATTACACTTAAGGGTTCCGTGGCGTATCATATGTGCCACGGTTGATGTGTTTTGAAAATTTTTGGTCTAGCCTATTTAATATTAAAACCATAGTATTATTAGATAATACTATGCATAAATATTGGATTAAGGTTATTATCTTGGACATAATAATCTTACGAAGTTAGTGACTATAGACCACAATCAAAATATGTATAATAGTCAAGAAAACTTTTTCACAAGTATAAGTTCGATTGTTTTTGGAATTGCATATTATTTCTTGCAGCACTATAACCTTTAGACCCGTTTGAGAATTTGCAAGACTTAGTCTTGCAAATTCTTAAATTGTCATAGTGGACAGTTTGAGATTATTTTTTACGATATGTTAGTCTGCTATTAGTTATCGTTGGTTAAGATTGCAGTTTGTATTTTCTCATACGTTCTCCTAGTGTGGCATATATGCCACACATTTAAAAGAACATATAGGAAATGCTGCTGAAATTCAATAAATAATGATAATTAATAGTAGAATAACATATCACAAAAATAATCTTGAATGGGATAGGGCCTTACCTTTTATATATGAAGTGAAGGTAGAATTAATTTAGGACACTTGCATACTTGTGAAGTCTCACGAACTTCACGTGGCACGGCCTTGCATGGCAGGGACCTTAGCAGGGCCTGGCCTAATCATTTGGTTGTAATCATTAAAAACAAAATTGATTTATCATTATAAATTATTTAAATAGTTATTATTTACCTTAGATGTGTAAAAGAAATAATTTAGTTATATATTTATTAATACTAATATAGTTTTATGTTGTGGTTTTCTTTAATGGTTTACCAGAAATTGTATAAGTTGGTCAAAAATGAGTGGGGCTCTCATGAATGTATGCAAGGATAAAAGATGACACTTAATCTAGATTTTTTGAATGAATTGAAAGAATTTACTGGATTTGCATGTAGTCAACCTAAATGGATTGATAGGCCTAGGATTAGGTGCCCCTGCAACTTATACAGGTGTCAGAATAAAGCCTACAGAGATGTTAAAACTGTGAAGGTGCATTTGTGTAAAAAGGGTTTATTCCTGGGTACAATGTTTGGTACTATCATGGTGAAACAGAGGAAATGGGTGCAGCTGTCACAAGCCAACAAGTTTTAATTCCCATTGATGAACCATTTTGAATTAAACAGATATGAAGAAATGGTGATGAATGCATCGGATAATAAATTCAATCAGAATACATTTATGGAAGTACCAAATCCAGATGCAGCAATTTTATGATATGCTGCGTGCTGCAAATCAAGAATTATATTCTGGTTGTGAGAGTCATTCTCAATTGTCTATGACTGCTCGATTGTTGAATATTAAGACAGAACATCGATTATCAGAAAAGGCGTTCAATACTGTAGGGTTAATGAAGGAAGTTTTGCCAAATGATAATGTTGTAGCAGACAGTTTTTACTCAACGAAGAAGTTGTTGTATGGCCTTGTGTTGGCCCAGATGGCAACCCAAGGGGGGGGGGGTGAATTGGGTTCTTTAAAAAATTTAACAATTTAAAACTTAAAACCGATTAAGTTAACTAGCAAATTAATGCAACAATGTAAAGCACGATGAGAGAGAGATAGAGGCAAGCACGACAAACACAAGAAATTTATAGTGGTTCGGTGTAACCAACACCTATGTCCACTCCCAAGCAACTCTTGGGTCCACACAATAATCACCCAGATTACAGTCGAGTTATTTTACAAGCTCACAACTCTAACTTGTTGTTTTACACGGGGTCACAACGAACCCAGTTGGTTTTCCCGGGTTCACAGCACAAAACCCAATGTAAGCTACACTTAGCTTACCCTGAGGTTAACAACCTCAACTAATTCAATCCCTGATTGAATTAGACAAACAACAAATCAATTAAAAGTTTACAACAATAACAGCTCCTTAATTTGAGCAAATAAGCAATGTAAGTAAATGGAAATAGAAAAGCCTGATTTCTGAAGCAATGTAGGGCTTGAGCTTTTCTTCTTTTCTTCAATTCTCCTTCTCTTCTGAATTGAATGGAATTAGAACACTTGAAGAGATTTTGGTGAAAAAATGGTTGAAGATTTAGGGCTTTTCTCCTTCTTCTTCAAAACTAGGGAAATCCTTTGAAATAGCTCTTTTGGCGCTTTTGGATTCCTCTTCTAACTCTCAATAGTGGATAGGCTTTGGCTCAGAAGATTTCTTGAAGTGGGATTTTTGATTTCTCTTTCTTTCTTTCGTTTCACTATTTTTCCCGTTCTTATTATTTCAAACCGCTCAATCCCTTTTTATAAGCATTTCAATCCATGAGAAGGTGAAAAATAGCTGTTGGAGTTGTCCTTGGATGAACCTTACCAGAAGAAAATATATCCGTTAGAGGTTAGGTAAGAAAAATATATCCGTTGAAAACTTGAAATTTCGTTTCTGACGTGGAGGTGTTGGCTCCAGGTCTTTAGGTGTCGGCTCCAAATCTTCGGGTGTCGGCTCCAAATATTTCCAAAATAGTAATAAATGATCCGTCAAGGTGTCGGCTCCAAGATTTTGATGTGTCGGCTCGGTGAGATCTGGGGTCGGCTCTAACTTTCTGAAGGTATCGGCTCCGCCAGTGTCCAAAAAATCACTCTCTGTAACTGGTCTGGGGTCGGCTCCACACTCTGCAGGTGTCGACTCTAATTTTTCATGTGTCGGCTCCAGAAATTTAGGTGTCGGCTCGAACCATGCCAAAAAAACAACACTGTTCTGATACTCTCTGGTGTCGACTCCGAGGACTTAGGGTGTTGGCTCCAAGTTCTGAACTTACATAAATTCCATTTAAATTCAACTTGAAACTGATTTTCTAGGTAACATATTGATGAATAACCAATCTTAATTCTTGAAACACTTAACAAATTTATTAGAAACATAAGAAATATACTCATGGCTTTTGTTAATCATCAAAATCAATAATTGGGTCAACAATCTCCTCCTTTTTGATGATGACAAAAACATTGAGTATATGCATGATTAATCAATGAAAGTTTCAAAATAGAGAAAAGTTCTCATAATTAAGCTCCCTCTGAATGAGGTAGCTCCCCCTACGATACTTAAGTTAACATCTTTTATTCTTATCATTAAAATTCATGCAATTAAGTTCATTCAATACTTGATACCAATTAATTAATAAAATTCATTCAATGTATATATATAATTATCTTTTCTCCCCTTGTACATTCAATTATAACTTTTATACATATACAAATATCATTTACTTCTCCCCCTTTTTTGTAATCAACAAAAAGATTAAGAAGATGCAAATAATATAGATTAAGATCAATGCATTAAACATTAAGTGAATCAAAATTCAATTCAAGTCACTCAATATCAAGGTTCAAAGGTAGTAAATATGATCTTCATTAAAGTATCAAAACATTACATCATAATTGCTTTCATATATCATTGAACTATAACAAAATGTTACTTTAATTACATCAAAACATCAAAACATGTTAAACTAAACATCAACTTCTAATTACATCAAAAGCAAACTAAAATTCTAATAACCAAATCTAAGAAGTCTTTGCAATTCTTCTAAAATCTTTCCCATTCCTTCCTTTTGAATCTTCATGAAGTCTTTCAATCTGTCATCAATGAAAGCAGATGTAGTAATAATTTTCTCTTGAAGCTCTGCATCGCATTTTGAATAAATATCTGAGTCTCCTCCTATATCTTTGATCTTTTCAAAAATAAGCTTTAAGTCCGACTTCAAAGCCTCTGAAGAAGTTTCAAAAGATGAACCAAATCTGGTAACCTTGTCTTCTATAGAGTAGAGGATCTCCTTAATATTCAAAAATTTAGTATCAAACTCAATTTTTATACTTTCTTCATGACTAGCCAATAGATTTTCAAGCTGCTCTAACTGAATATCAGAAAATCTAGAAGAACTGTAATAAGAAGTGCAGAATCAGGTACAAATGTGGGTGCAGGTGCTGAGTTGTCGGGGGTGCCTCTGGGGGTACTGAACAACTCGGTGCAGGTGAGTGATACCTATCTGAGGGTCCTACCTCGGAAGATCCATGGACCACAGAGTCAGCTACAGTGGCTCTCAACTCATCCTGACCTTTCCTTAACCAAATACCATTTACTTTCTTAAAACCCATCCGGTGCAAAGTAGCAGAATTGTAGTAGTCAGTGTGCCGAAGTCTCTTTAAGGGCTCATTTTCTAGAATGCTAACTCCTTGGCTTTGAAATACTTTCGTCAAAACCATGCCATAAGGAAGTGTAGCTTTCTTCCTGCTGCCTGCCTCTGCCATGTATCCAATTATCATCCCTGGTAGGTTAAGAGCCAGTCCCGTAATCACACTATCCATAACTACAACATCTCGCTCCGAGACATAATCAATCGTCCAGTCTTAGAAAACAAGATTCGGCTACAAATGTTGTGAAGCAATCTAAGCTCTAGGGGTAGCGATTAGCACTTACTTCCTCAAAATCAGTCATCTTTTTGCCAAGTAGTCTAGAAAGTGCTACACCCCTCTCACTATGTGCGCTCGCTATCAAACCAATAGCAGGAATTTCCAATAAATTCCCCAAGATTTTGCTGTCAAATAGATTCTGGTGCCTCTGACTGAGCTAACAAGCCCACCATCTCCTCTAGACAAATTGTTATAAAACTCCTTTACTAGACTTGGGTAAGTTGGGATATCCATTGAGCAAAATCGTTTCCCAACCCATTTCCTTTAATTGTCTTCCTAAAGAAAAACCCTCTGAGTCAAAAAAGTCAAAATCTACTTTCCTACTAGTTGTAATGATTTTTCCTGCTAACAAATCAACTTGAGGGGATGAAGTAGAGGGATTCACACTTTGGGTTGAAGAAGAGGAGGTCGAGACGAAATGGGCGAAGGTTGACGAGCCGGACGCCTCGCAGTCCTTCTCCCGGTCGTAATGGGCACTCCAAAGGATGATCCACACGCTTTGGTGTCATTGGAAGCAAGGGGATGGTAGATTTGAAGGATTTGAGGTTTGAGTGAAGTGGGGAAGAGTTTGAGATGATTTGAGGAATTTAGAAAATGAAATATGTCGACTTTGCCCTAAATAGTCAAACTAGGTCCGCCAGGTGTCGACTCCGCAAAGCGAGGTGTCGACTCCAACCCGCTAAAACAGTCAGCGCTCGAAATGGAGTCGGCTCCGCAAAGCCAGGTGTGACTCCAGAAACACAGACAGAGCAACACAATAGGTGTCGACTCCACCAACTGTGGTGTCGACTCAAGAAAGTTTTAGTGAGAAATGAAAGTTTCAAAGGATCCGAAACTTGTCAAAAAGTTATCAAAATTTGAATAAATCAAGGGATTCATGTTTCTAGATAAGTTTTCCTTAGAATCATGAGAAAATTTTTTAGAAAAGTGATTGAAATCTAGATAATTGATCCTTGGAGGTTTAGACTATTCTAAAGGATCACAAACTCCTAATTCACCTCTAAGATAGCAAAATCTTTCTTCACTAAGAGGTTTTGTAAATATGTCAACTAATTATTCATCAATAAACATAATCAAGACAAATGTCACCATTAGCTACATATTTTCTAATAAAATGATATCTAATTTCAATACGTTTAGTTTTTGAATGTTGTATAAGATTTTTAGTTAAATTGATTGCACTAGTGTTATCACATCTAATAGGAGTTTTATCAAGTGTTATGCCATAATCTTCAAGTTGTTGCTTAATCCAAAGGATTTGAGCACATCAACTTCCAGCTGTAACATATTCTACTTCAGCAGTAGATAATGCAACCAAATTTTGCTTTTTGCTAAACCATGAGATTAAGTTACTTCCTAAAAATTGACATGCATCACTTGTACTTTTTTATCTAGTTTACATCCAGCATAGTTAGAATCAGAATATGCAATCAAATTCAGTGCTGAGTCTCTAGACTACCATAATCCTACATTTTTAGTTCCACTTAGATATCTTAGTATTCTTTTTACAGCAATTAAATGAGATTCTTTAGGTTCAGATTGATATCTAGCACATAAACAAACAACAAACATGATATCAGGTCTACTTGTAGTTAAGTAAAGTAGAGATCCGATCATACCTCTATAATGCTTTTGATCAACAGGCTTACCATCTTCATCTTTATCCAATTTGCATGAAGGACTCATCGGTGTTCCTAGAGATTTGATTGATTCCATTCCAAACTTCTTGAGAATTTTCTTTGTGTACTTTGTTTGGTTGATGAAAATTCCCTCTCTCTCTTGTTTGATTTGTAGTCCTAGGAAGAAGTTGAGTTCTTCCATCATGCTCATCTCGAATTCACCCTGTATTAACTTAGCAAATTCTTGACACAAAAGATTGTTAGTAGCACCGAATACAATATCATCTACATAGATTTGTACTACCAATAAATCTTTATCTTTTCTTTTCAAAAATAAGGTTTTATCCATATTTCCTCTAGAAAAATTATTTTCAATTAGAAATTTGCTTAATCTATCATATAAGCTCTAGGTGTTTGTTTTAAACCATAAAGTGCTTTGTGTAATTTAAAAACATGATTTGAAGTTCATGATCTTCAAAACCAGGTGGTTGTTCTATAAAAACTTCT
>UESW01001750.1:0-60518 GCA_900491605.1 Calamus simplicifolius | reverse complement strand
ACATGCATCACAAATTCTATTATTTTCAAAATTCAGTTTTGGAAGTCCTTTAATAAAATCCATTCTAATCTCATTTACATTAGCATTATTAGCAACTAAGCAATGATTACTAGTAGACAAATTGCCTAAATTAATTAAGTATACATTGCCATTTCTATTACCAATAAATATAATGCTATTGTCTATGGGATTAGAAATAGTGCAAATAGAAGCTTCAAAGGAAACTTTGAAACCTTTATCACATAATTGGCTAATGCTAATTAGATTATTCTTTAAACGAACAACATATAAAATATTTTCTATAAAATGAATGGAGTTATTTGAATTTTATCAAAGCCCATAATTTGGCCTTTGCCATTATCTCCAAAAGTAACAACTCCTCTCTTTTATCTTCAAGGGTGATGAATTGATCTTTGTCACCCATCATGTGCCTTGAGCAGCCACTATCAAGATACCACTTTCATTTTGATTCTTTGACCATAAGACACTCCTGCAAGATGATCAAACCTTATGTTTAGGTACCCAAGCTTTCTTGGGTCCTTCATGGTTAGTCGCAATAAAAATTATTCCTTTTGGAACCCATATTTTCTTGCCTTTAAGATTTAAATTCTATTTATTTTTCTAAAATTACATTCATAAGTTTTATGTCATTTCTTGTTACAACAATAACATGAAACATTATTTTTAACTTGTTCATTTATAAAGAAATTTTTAACAAACTTTGTTTCTTGTTAGGCCTATAACCTAATCCAGCTTTATCAAATACAGCTCTTTGATTACTTAATAGCAAATTTAATTTTTAGAACTATATGTAAATTTATCAATAATATTTTTATATTTATCAATTTCTTTTTTAAACTAACATTTTCATTGAAAATTGATTCTTTTCTTTTATCAAAATTTCATTTTCAGATTTTAGTTTTTCAACTTATGAGTTAGTTTATCCTTTTCTTTGATTAGATTTAAGTTTTTAGTTTTTAAATATTTATTTTTAATTCTTTAAACTTTGAAATCATTAATTAACTCATTGAAAGCTTCATATAATTCATGAAAGGTAAAATCTTCATTAGGAGTTTTGGAACTTACCTCGTTGTCATCTTTTGCCATGAAGCATATGTTTGCAACTTTTTTTTGATCTTCTTCAGATGAAGATTCTTCACTGTCAGTCCACGTTGCAACATAAGCCTTCTTCTTCTTTCTGTAGGCTTTCTTCAATTGAGGACAATTTGATCTAAAGTGCTTCGGTTTCTTACATTCATAACATATGAGGGGTCTTTTTCCTTGTCCTTATCCTTCTCTTTTTCTCCTTCCATTTTAATTCCAGATTTTCTTTTGTGAAAGGGTCCCTTCTTTGCATGAATCTTTTAAACTTCTTAGCAAGGAGTGCAGTCTCCTCCTCATCATCATCTTCTTCATCACTGCTGCTCTTTTCATTTTCTTCTTCTTGACTTCTTCCTCTTAATGCTGCTTCATTGTCAGCTCATGGGTCATCAATGATCCAAGTAGCTCCTCCAAAGGTAAAACATTGAGGTCTTTGGCTTCTTGGATGGCAATTACTTTCGTTTCCCATAATCTTGAAAGTAACCTAAGTATTTCGCGTACCAATTCAGAGTTAGTATAAGTCTTACCAAGACTCTTTAAACCATTTATAATATCAATAAATCTAGTGTACATGCATGTGATAGTTTCATTTTGTTCCATGCTAAACAATTTATATTGTGCACTAGAATATTAATTTTTGATTCCTTAACTTGATTAGTACCCTCATGGGTAACTTTTAGTCTATCCCAAATTTTTAGCAGAAATGCAAGTAAAAATTCTATTAAATTCATTTGCATCTAAAGAGCAATATAAAACATTCATGGCTTTTGCATTAAGCTGAGCCATTTTCCTATCATTTTCATTCCAATCCCTTTCGGGTTTAGGAACTATTGAACAATCTACTACGTGTGTGGGTGTACTAAGTCCATTAATGATTACACTCCATAGTTCATAATCTAAAGCTTGAATAAAAATTCTCATTCTAGCTTTCCAATAAGAATAATTTGAACCATTAAATAAAGGAGGTCTATTTGTGGATTGACCTTCAACAAATAAAGATCCAGCTTGAGCTGCCATTTGGATCTTTAACTCTTGATCGTTAGATCAAATAAAAATGAGCACAAGCTCTAATACCAATTGTTGGCCCAGATGGCAACCCAAGAGGGGGAGGGTGAATTGGGTTCTTTAAAAAATTTAACAATTTAAAACTTAAAACCGATTAAGTTAACTAGCAAATTAATGCAACAATGTAAAGCACAATGAGAGAGAGATAGAGGCAAGCACGACAAACACAAGAAATTTATAGTGGTTCGGTGTAACCAACACCTACGTCCACTCCCAAGCAACTCTTGGGTCCACACTATAATCACCTAGATTACAGTCGAGTTATTTTACAAGCTCACAACTCTAACTTATTATTTTACATGGGGTCACAACAACCCAGTTGGTTTTCCTGGGTCACCAGCACAAAACCCAATGTAAGCTACACTTAGCTTACCCTGAGGTTAACAACCTCAACTAATTCAATCCCCTGATTGAATTAAACAAACAACAAATCAATTAAAAGTTTACAACAATAACAACTCCTTAATTTGAGCAAATAAGCAATGTAAGTAAATGGAAATAGAAAAGCCTGATTTCTGAAGTAATGTAGGGCTTGAGCTTTTCTTCTTTTCTTCAATTCTCCTTCTCTTCTGAATTGAATGGAATTAGAACACTTGAAGAGATTTTGGTGAAAAAACGGTTGAAGATTTAGGGCTTTTCTCCTTCTTCTTCAAAACTAGGGAAATCCTTTGAAATAGCTCTTTTGGCGCTTTTAGATTCCTCTTCTAACTCTCAATAGTGGATAGGCTTTGGTTCAGAAGATTTCTTGAAGTGGGATTTTTGATTTCTCTTTCTTTCTTTCGTTTCACTATTTTCCCGTTCTTATTATTTCAAACCGCTTAATCCCTTTTTATAAGCATTTCAATCCATGAGAAGGTAAAAAATAGCTGTTGGAGTTGTCCTTGGATGAACCTTACCAAAAGAAAATATATCCGTTAGAGGTTAGGTAAGAAAAATATATCCGTTGAAAACTTGAAATTTCATTTCTGACATGGAGGTGTCGGCACCAGGTCTTTAGGTGTCGGCTCCAAATCTTCAGGTGTCGGCTCCAAATCATATTTCCAAAAATAGTAATAAATGATCCATCAAGGTGTCGGCTCCAAGATTTTGATGTGTCGGCTCGGTGAGATCCGGGGTCGGCTCTAACTTTCTGAAGGTATCAGCTCCGGCAGTGTCCGAAAAAATCACTCTCTGTAACTGGTCTGGGGTCCGCTCCACACTCTGCAGGTGTCGACTCTAATTTTTCATGTGTCGGCTCCAGAAATTTAGGTGTCGGCTCTGAATCGTGCCAAAAAAAATAACACTGTTATGATACTCTCTGGTGTCGACTCCGAGGACTTAGGGTGTCGGCTCCAAGTTCTGAACTTACATAAATTTCATTTAAATTCAACTTGAAACTGATTTTCTAAGTAACATATTGATGAATAACCAATCTTAATTCCTGAAACACTTATCAAATTTATCAGAAACATAAGGAATATACTCATGGCGTTTGTTAATCATCAAAATCAATAATTTGGTCAATACCTTGGGCTCCCAATTAATAAGATCGATTGTTGCTTGAACAATTGTATGATATATTAGGGTGAAGACTCAGACCTGAGATGTTGTAAGATTTATGGACAATCGAGGTATACCAATGATGAAGGGGGAGCTAGTACCAGTAGGAGAAAAAGTGTGCCTTACAAGAGGATGCATTACTTCTCTCTTACTTCATGCTTGCAAAGATTATACAGATATGAGTTTACAACTGCTGATATGAGATGGCATGCCGAACATGAATCTAAAGAGGATGAAATGTAGCATCCATCAAATTCAAAAGCTTCGATGCATTTCAATGAGAATCATCCTGATTTTGCCGAAGATATAAGGAATATGAGATTAGGTCTTTGTACCGATGGCTTCCAACCATTTGGTCAAGCGGGCCAACAATACTCATGTTGCCCCGTGATACTGACTGTATATAACCTTCCTCCATGGAAGTGCATGAAAGATAATGCAATGTTTTTGACAGTTTTGGTTCCAGGACCATCAAATCCAAAGGAAAAGATTGATGTCTTCTTGCAACCGTTGGTGACCGAATTAAAATGTTATAGGAAATAGGAGTCATAACCTACGATATTTCTACGAAACAAAATTTTATCATGAGAGCTGCTTTGATGTGTACAATCAGTGACTTCCCGACATATGCAATGTTGTCTGGTTGGAGCACTGCTGGGCATATGGCGAGCCCTTATTGCAAGAATGATTCTGATGCATTCACATTGCAGAAGAGTGGTAAGCAGTCATAGTTTGATAATCATAGAAAGTTCTTGCTTCCAAATCATCATTATAGGCAGAACTTGATCGCCTTCTGGAAGAACAAAGCACTCATAAAATTCGTCGAGCCGGTTAGGTTTGGCATAGATATATTTGATACTATAGAGCATTTGGGGTTGAGGTATGCTTGGGAAGCAGATGCAGATAGAGTAAATGGCCGTATATGTAAAGAACATAACTGGAGAAAGCGGAGTATTTTTTAGGATCTGCCGTATTGGAGCACAAATCTCATTCGACACAACTTGGATGTTATGCATATTGAGAAAAATTTCTTTGATAACATATTTAACATGGTGCTAAACATCTCAGGAAAAATCAAAGGCACTGCAAAGTCGAGCGAAGAACTTAATTAGTATTGCAGAAGAGCTGATTTGAGGAGGAATGATAACGGGACCTATCCTAAAGCCTGTTACACTCTTGACAGAAATTCATGAGAAGTTTTATGTAACTGGGTTAGAGGGTTAAAGTTTCCAGATGGTTATGCTTCAAATATCAGTAGATGTGTGGACATGCATAAGCTCAAGTTGTTTGACATGAAGAGTCATGACTGCTATATTTTTATGCAATTGTTATTGCCTATAGCTTTTCGTGAGTTGCTTCCACATCATATGTGGAAGGCATTGATGGAGCTCAGCTTGTTCTTCAAAGAGTTATCTGCCACAGTCATTACTTCTGCATCCATGGCAAGGTTTGAGAAGGAAATTCTAATTATTTTATGCAAGCTGGAGCGAATATTTTCTTCAAGTTTTTTTGACTCAATGGAGCATTTACCGATTCACTTGCCATACGAAGCGAGTATAGCTGATCCCATGCAGTATCGCTGGATGTATCCTTTCGAGAGGTAAATATTAATAATCAGTAGTACATGTTGACATTTCAAATATTATTTCATTGCGAGAAAGTTGGCTTATTTTATTTCTTACCTTTACATATAGGTACCTTAAGAAGTTAAAAAATAATGTGCGTAATAAGATAAGGGTTGAAGGTTCTATATGCAATGCACACTTGGTTGAAGAAGTTTCAACTTTTGCTTCTCATTATTTTGAGAGTCATATCCACATGAGGAGCCAAAATCTTGATCGTAACGATGACGTAGGTGTGGATAAAGGAGAACCTAATGATGGTAGAATATTAGTTTTTAAAGATATCAGTCGTTCATTTGGGAGGCAGCACATTTTTAAAGATTTGAGCGATATGGAGTATAATGCAGCACATTATTACATCCTAATGAACTGTAGAGAAGTTGATCCATACATTGAGTAAGTATATACTTCACTACTTTAAATTATAATATGCCTCACTATTTAATTGCTAACAGAAGTTTTAATTGTTATCATCCCTTAAGGATGTATTGTGATAGACAACGATAGATGAATCCCAACATCAGTCAAATTGCCATTGGGCAGAAATTAGAAACGGAGTTCGCTTACAGGTTTTATAAATATGTGAGTAGTATCACTCAATCAATTGCAATAATGGATTTTATTTTTTGAATTGGTTGTGAATAGCTTATTAATTTATAGGTAAACAGTCCATGGTTCACAACCGATAATATTTTCATTAAATGTCTAGCGCAATGCTATTGAAGACCGTAACAACCTTTACTGGCTATTTTGTTAATGGGTACAAATTTTAAATTGAACGACTAGTATCTTCTAGAGGCACGCAGAACTGGGGTGTGTGTGTCAAAAGAGAAAGTATTGGAGCAAATATGCAGGATTATTACAAAAAGTTAGTAGAGGTGGTTGAAGTTGAATATCCTGGTTGGCTTATAAAATGAACCGTATTGTTTCATTACGATTGGTTTGATCCAACAATTTCTATGGATAAAAGGGTTCATAATGACTACAATCTAGTTGAAGTCAACCATCGCCGAAGATTGCATAAATATGAACCATTCATCATTGCATCCCAAGCTCAGCAAGTGTTTTACTGTGGATATCCAAGTTTGCGCAACGACAAGCGAGATTGGTGGACTGTTTCTAAAATCGTCCCACGTTCAGCAGTTATATTAGATGAGAGTTCATCAAGCCAATCAACTGAGTACCCTGCATTTCAAGAGGATAAGATGGAAATGCATGCAATTGAGGTCGATGCAAGGGCTTCTGAAACATCAGTTAGAGATCCAAATGGTGATGTCCAAGAAATTGAGGATGCAAATGTTCGGTTTCCTCCCGATGATAATGACACTGAATCACAATCCGATACGGCATCGAATGTTGAACCAATATTTGATGAAACAAATGACACTAATTAAACATAAAGGTTTATTCAATTTCAATTTATTTTTATAAGTGTTAAATTTTTACATATTCAATCATTATTCGTAATTATATTGCATGAATCTTTAGTATTTTCAATATATTGGGCCGAGATAGATCTACCATCGATGGACAGAGCGAGCAGGGACGTAGCCTTGCCGCATCAGATCATATCATGAGAAGTGAAGGTGGAGAGTTCAAATCTACAGCCTTCGAGTCTCATAGCTGATCGGCACAGACCTCTGAGAGTTCTTCCTACGCTGGCTGCACGTACTTTGACTGGATGCTGATGGATTGTAAGTTATACTAATTGTAAATATATGTTTATGTTTTAAAGTCAATTACTTATAAACATGTATTTTTTAATAGCTTTATTGAGTAGCATTCTGTATCGAGCCGGATCAGCTCCATATTCTAAAGGCGTGCTGATCCCACTAGCTATGATTGGTACCATGTATCTGCGGCCATGAGGGAGTTTTATTTTTTAAAGTTTTAGATAAACTTATTAAATATAATTTATCATTGATATATTTTTTAATCTTAATATATTCTTAAACTAACTATTTATTTCAATGCAAAAAAAGTTTATGTGGGATCCTGCCATCCATGATGCTGTGAGGGCAGCATGGAATGCTCTTGTGGCACGCTGATACTCCGACATGCTTTATCATTGGAGGAGATCGAGTAAGCGTCCTATGCATGTGCCAGATGATATTTGGCATGACTGGCAGCAGGTATGGCAGTCTGAGGCCTGGCAAAGGAGGTCCGCATCAGCCACCATGAACCGCCGATCCGAGAAGGGCGATCGTGGCATGGGTCTCTCCTGTCACACTCCGAGGTCCATTTCGATTCAGGAGCACAAACACCATATAGTAAGAAAATATAAATAATTTAATTTCTAATTTAGTCATTTACAAATACTTACATTTATATCATTTCTTCTGCTTTTGTAGCTTGAGCAGGAGGCATAGATCATGGTAATTTTTGCCTATTCAGGGTGACACACATCAGGAAGGATAGTTCCTGGGTCGATGCACGATCATAGAAGGTTGCTGTGAGAAATTAGCCTTATATTGTATCTGTTTAATTTCTAAAATTTTATTCAGGTTCATATAATGATTCATTTATCATTAACTCTATAATTCAAAGACACGAGCCAAGGAGCTTCAGTCCCAGGCATCGCAGGTCGACTCCACTGATGGGGGGCCACCCGTCGAACTCTCACCACAGGAGAGTCGACATGTGTTTTTGAAAGCTGTTGGTGCCAGCCGCAGACTGTAGGGTCTACGGTCTGAGCACTAAAGCTTCTAGATATTTTTTCCATCAGGGTTCCAGTTCGCACTATCCGATATTCCTACTGAGCATTTAGATGACATTCGAAGATCTATTACAGAGGAGGTTTGGCGGAAGCTTGCAGATATGAGAGAGCAGATGTATCAGATGCAAGATTTGGTTCGCCTCATGTTGCAGGATTCATTCCAGCCTTCATAGCCTTTCCGTGATCATGATAGTGCAGATTCTTGATGTATTTTTTTCTTTACTACTTATGTTTTGTATATCAAAATTTTAAATTATTAATATATTAATTTTTTATATTTTATTAAAAATTTTGTGATGAATGTTTTGATCAATATTTTTGGATATTTAGTGATAATGTTTCGATCAATATTTGAATACAATGAAATTGTATTAAGAGTTTTAATTTATAACATTTTAAATTTAATAAACAAAATTAATTAGCGACGCTATTGCGATGAAAGTTTTTTATTGCAATTATTTTTTTAAAATTAAATTATTAATTTTGTGATGCAATTGCGACGTAAATTACGTCGCAATATTGCGACGCAATTAAATGCAATATTGCGACACAATTAAATGCAATATTGCGACACAATTAAATGTGTCGCAATATTGCGATGCATCTCGTTGCATCGCAATATTGCGACGCAATTAGTCGCAATATTGTGATGCAATTGGGAATCGCTAATGCGTCGCTAAATTGCGCCGACTTCAGTTTAGTCACAAATATTGATGCATTTTTTTGCGTCGCTATTTAGCGATGCAATTCTGATGGATTGCTGTTTGCGATAAAGTTCACAGCGATGCCAAAATTACATCGCTAATGCATCGCTAAATGGATTTAGCAATGCATTTTGGCGTTGCTAAAATTAATTTTTCTTGCAGTGAAACCTTTTTTCCCAATGCAAGAGGGAAGCGTCGAGATTAACTTGTCGACGTTTTGTAGTAGCGTCGAGAAGAAAAGGCCTCGAAATAGCATCGCCATCATTTTATTTCAAAGAATACGGTGGGAAAGGATTTAAAAATTAAGATAGCGATGCTTTTAAGCGTCGTCATCATTTTTGCCATCATTTTGCATGGCGACCCCCCAAGATGTTCTTCCCCACTCCCTCTCCACCACCTCCACCTTAGATCTTCTCCCCCCTTCACCCCATCTTCTTCTCCTCCTCCACCTCCCACTCAGATCTCTCCTCCCCCCCCCCCCCCCCCCCCCCAACAACAATCTTCTCCCATCACCCCACTCGCCCATATCTTCCCCCCCTTCGATTTTCTCCCAACCAAATGGGGCGTCTGGACACAGAACGACGACGAGGTTTTCCCTTCGATCTTTTTTTTTCTTCTTTCATTTGCTTGCTTTGGTTGGTTGCTAGTTTTCATCGGCGTCTTGATTCATTGCAAGCTAAAAGGTAGCTGGGGCATCTGGTGACTTGCTTCTTTTGGTAAGCTTCAGATCCATAGAATTTTTTTCTTTTCTAATTGATTTCTCTTCGTGTTTATGTGTTTCTTTTCATGTGCATTGGATTTGGAGTTTGGATGCTATTGATCGAGCTCTGGACTGACCAAGGTGTTCTTAGATAGTCGGATTCAGGTTTCGCTCTTATCCTTTTGATTTGGTATTTTTTCTAAAAAGGTTCGATTACTCTGTCATCGATCTCTAACAGGTGCATGATTCTTGGTGCAGGGTTTTTAATTCTTACTTGATGCTGATTGTTTTATTTGTGCCGTGATATTGATGGGGGTTCTTGTAGGAGGTTTAGGATCTTGAGTCTTTCATGATGGAGAGGTCTCTGGATCAAGATGGTGAAGCGTTGGGATGATATTTTTTATCCTTTTTAGCATCGAAAAATGATATTTTTAGTGTCAGAAACTGACAAATTTGTTGTAGTGATAGATCCGCTAAAGGATGAATATAAAGAAAAGAAAGAAATTCTCAAAAGAAATTCTTCAAGAGAGCCGTAAGCTAGAGTGCAAAAAAGTTAAAATTTGGCTGTGATACCAAAGAAAGAAAAATATCAATTGTATTCCGTCTCTTCATGTACAAAGGTTACAAACCTTAATATATAAAATAAAATAAGTGTCTATGTAAGGTAAACCTAGCTAGTTTAGGAATACCAATATACAATGGGAATCCAAGAAATTTGGACCTAGCTAGTTTAGGAATACCAATATACATTAAGAATACAAAAAAATTGGAGAGATTTTCGTCCTTCTTATTTTGCAGTAAGATCTTCTCTTTTTGAAAGCAATTTTCCTTTCTTAATTGTTGACTAAATCTGCTCTATTTGACATTGGAAGGATTTTCGTCCTTATTTTGCAATAAGATTTCTCTGTTTGACAGCAAATTTTCTTCTATGATTATTGGCCAAATCTGCTCCATTTGACAAGAATCAGGGGCCCTATTTAGCCCTCTCTATCGGCTCCAAACTGGTCCAAACCTGCTCCGCTACCACCTCTGCCACCGGTCGGCCAAGCGGAACAGGGCGGTGGTTAGAGGTTGCAGCCATGGCTGAAGAGAGGGAAAGGATGATTCGCTGTGGTTTCCTTCCTTCAGAGAGCGAAGCACAGTAACGGGCCAAAACTAGGAAGTGGGCCGGCTAAAATACACAGACTCGGCTCAAGGAGTTTGTGCATTCTAATTCTACCTTTAAATATAGTTTCATCCTTGAAATTGAAGTACCTCTTCATCCCATCCTCGAGCTCCATGTGAACAGTTGAGTAGAAGATAAATATTTGAAATTGCTATCATTTCAAGCACAACCAAACGTAAATTTTGTTTATCTTGACAATAACATTTCTTTATGCTAAATTGCCTTTTAGCATAAAGAAATTACTTTAAATATGTTATCATAGCGATTTAGTGATCAAAATAATTTTACCTTTGGTTGTAAGCACAAGAAAAAAAATTTAAAATCTAGTACCTATTTACTCTATGTTGAATATAGTTGGCATATTTGATACATATTTCTTTAAACTACTGCTTGCTTTATTCTTAGATCTAGGAACAAAATCATCGGAAGGTTCCTGTACATGTGTATCATGTTATGAGAAAAAAAAATTCGATCTTTAATAAATTATTTATGCTAAATCGCTATTTTTCGAGCACAGCCGTTAGCAGCAGGAGCCCTTTCCTCCGTTGCCATCAACTAATGAATAATCTTTTGTCAACACAGTATATTTCTTGAAAATATTGGTATTTATTGCTGGACAATTTTTTCCTCCTTAAGCATTCCTTCTTGGACTATTAGTAATATCACAATGGGTGCTTTATGATAGACTAATGTTTTACTTTATTTTTTTTATTCATCGGAAAACTTGGAGGTTGGCATAATAATGGTAATTGAAATTTTCTTTGTGCTAAGGTCCAAGGAACAACTTGATCCTAAGTTGTTCTAATGATAATACATGTTACTTGAAATGTTATCATTGATGATCATAAAATAAATCATATAGATCAACAAGGGTTTCAAATCAAGAATATTTTAAATGCAAAATTCAGAAAAAGCCCAATCTCCAACCCTTTAGCCAAAACATGGCACTGCCAAAGAGTTTCTACATGCTTTATGAGGTTGAGATTGATGCCACCAAACACTAGTGTAGAGAGAAGGCAAGGGACACTTCAATGATGTTGAAAGGTGTCAATCCTTCATTTTGAATCCTTGTCTCTTGTTACTTCGATTTTGTGAACATTTGGCTTAGTCTATCAGGAAATCTAGTTTTGGACCATATAGAGGAGGGGTGCGTGGTTATACAAGAGAGAGAGAGATTGTTTTGTACTATGTCAAAATATTATCCAATTGACAAAGTTTGGTTTTTGGTCTGCACTTCTTCATATTGTATGTGGAAATAAATTATCAATACTTTTGAATCCAAATTTAGCCAATTATTGATGGAAAAGAAATATACCTATGATCAAATAGCATTACATCTTGATAATTCAAAATTAGAATTAAAGGATTGTTTTCTTAAAGCCAAAGTGGTGGCCACAGCACAGATAAATTAATTTTTCATTGGGATATATGAACAATTGCAAAAAGACTTTTAATATGTATATATGTTTGTAATTTAATTTACTCACACAACTTAAATGATAAATTTGATTTAAACGAAACCCACATTTTATGTTTAAATGCATGGATTGAGTATGAGTTTTGGAATTTGGTCAAGTGGCTTTAGCGCTGCTTACAAAATTTATCACAATGTCTTTCAACCACTTGATATATAAGCTAGGATTCTCTAAATTATATGATTTTTATACCATAAAAAAATTAAAGTTGACAAAGCAATCATATAGTTAGGATCATTAATGTTAAGCTCTAATCATCCAATCATGGCTTGACCAAAAGATGTATCTCTCTCTCTCTCTCTCTATATATATATATATATATATATGCACACATATGTTTAAAATGACCATTAAAATTAAGGACTTGATGCAGAATTATTAGTCAACAAGGATTAAACCCTTGTTTGTTTTATTGCAAGTGGGTTAGGGGGAGGGCATTTTCTGAAGTGCGCTTAGTTCCTTTTGGACTAAATTTTATAATTGGAGGCCTATTCCTCCCGCTGATGGAAGTTTCCGATAACTTGGGCTAACCGTTGGGCTAAATGGATTCTTGCCACGCCGCATTGACTCGGAGGCTCAATGGCAGACAGCATGATAGATGGAAAATATAAAATTAACAACCAAACCAGAAGGCCAGAACTGTGACAGGACAGAGCTCAGTTGCAGGTAATATGCCAGCATCGATAGCATGATAGGTGGAAAATACATAATATGGTAATTATTTATTGAAATCCAGGTTACAATATTTTGGGCTTCATTTTCATGGGTGCTCTCACTGAAGGGTAAAATGGTGGAACACTTGGAACAGAAAGGCGAATGCAATCGTGGTGTTTTCTGTCCGCCTTTGGGCAAATCACCAAATTTTTTTTTTACTGCAGTAAAATAAAGGTGCTATTTCCCAAGTTCAGCTTCAACCAGATTTATTTAGAACAATTATTTCTACTGAAAAATGTATGGTTGTGTTACCCACAAAAAAAAAAAGTGTTGATTGTAATAATAGAAGTTGATAATCGTGATGCTATTGTTTACTGAATATAATTACTATTTCAAATATAAACAAATGTCAAGTAAAACTAATTCAATGCCTTCGTGTACATAAAATGAAAAAGGTTTTAATAAATTCTATCTGTCAAATTTATTGGCCAAAATATCTATACTTTTTAAGAAAGTATTATTTAGAAAAGTAGATTTAAATAATAATTGGATATAAAAATATGAATGCTGTTTATGAGACTGGCAATCGATGTGGTTTGTTCTATTTTTTCCTTGATGATATTTTCAACCAAATAATACGGAAAAACTCTAAAAAATATTTCACGATTATTGTAACCGGCTGCATAATATTAGCATGATTTTAATGGGCATAACGTTGGTATTGTATCGACCCAACTTCTTTGCGCCGGAGAGAGAGAGGAAAAAAAAAAAACTTCTCTTTTGTTTTCTACTTTTTGCATGCAACGAAGCATTGTTATCAGCCTTAGCATTCCTTATCGTCCAGACAAATAGATTAATGTATCAAGAGGATAAAGTGGGATGAAGATTGTCCACAATACGAGAAAACAAATGCTCACACCTGGTCTACCGTTGCTAGTGGCCGCTGGGATGATGAGAAAGCCTCCAGACACCACAAGCATTATGAATACGAGAAGAGCCTTGAAAGCCATATCGTCTTTGGGTGGTACGAGCAGCGATCATGTCTACTCGCATATATAAAAGGCACGGATGGCGAGTGAACAACACGTCCGGGTCTCCTTAGAGGACCCTTTTGGATGATGGGCGGTCACGGACGGTGTTACCGCGAAGTTGCCTAGAGTGCTGGGTGAAGCTGCGCTACTTTTTACTTAAATATATATATATATGTTGTAGGGAAACATGGAATACCTTCAAGATCATGGCTATAGCGTATATGAGTAATACAAAAACTTTTACCATCTATGAGTATAAGATCATATTTTCAGATTTGAACTTTGGAACACTTTGATTCGATTGCTCGACATCAACCTTTTAGCCTTCCACCGTATTCTCGAAAATACCTTCTTTCTCTCACAAGATGGTGGGATCTCTTGACCATCCTAGGGTTTCTCGTTTTTCTTTCTCCAAAAACGTTCTCCCTAGCAACCAATTGAGAGGGTATTTATAGGGCTACAACAAGGACCAATAGGCAAATATGAAAAGGACTTCCCACGTAATTAAATCTCTCAATCCTACCCCGGATCAAGATTCAATTACGTAAATTACAATTCATTCCACTAAAAATTATAATGGTACTCCTAATCATATTTGAATTTATATTTCGAGCCTTTAATATTAAATACTTATTATCTCCACCTTAAGATTACATATATCCACCAATTAAATTTAATTACTGACAATATAATTTAATTGGCTTTTATTATCCTTAAGACCTATCCACTTAACTTATTTGATGTATCGGATTCAAAATCCACTTGCAAGATTTGATACAATCAAAACTTATAAGCTTCCTCGAGGGGATATCATCAATCCAATTTAACTAGGACGTAGTTTCCTTCAACTATTAATATTCACCATATATAATGTTATTGCCCAACCCACTGAGTTTATTAACTCATATAGAATCTCACTCTATGTGTAATCAAAATAATAATCACTACATACACGTGTCTATAAATAGAATTCGGATTAAGAGCATAAGTAATCATAATATTCATGAGGTTTAAATTATTTTATAAAGTCAGTATAAAATAATTAACTCAACTGGGTCCTGTTCAATACACATAAAGTGTACTAGCACAAATAGTTAGAATAAACCATTCCCCATAGTCAAGACAGACCTACTAAAAATCTGTGCTACAGTTCTACTGATGGTGTGTCCAATTCCATCTAAAACTGTGAACAATAAACTTGTATTCCAAAAGAACCGATGATCTAGTCTTCTGTGTGTAAGCCGTACTCTACACACTAGATCAAATACTCTTTGTAAATACTAGACACATGCACATATATAGTAAATGACATACATTGCTCAAAATGAATTCTCATTAAAATATAAAGACATAACATAAAGCATATCTTTTAGTCTATATCTCTATCAATCTCCCACTTAGACTCAAAGCAATGCTTGAACACATCTAATTTCCATGCCCACTACATGTCTATCAAAAACTTTCGAAGTTAAACTCTTTGTAAAAGGGTCTGCCAGGTTGTCCTCAGATGTAACCTTGGTCACCAGCACGTCATCTCTTTGCACGATGTCACGTATCAGTGATACTTACGCTCAATGTGTTTAGATTTCTTATGGGTCCTGGGTTCCTTTGAATTAGCAACTGCCCCACTATTATCACAATAAAGTGTAATAGGTAATTGCACTGAAGGTATCACACTAAGATCCAAAAGAAAGTTTCTAAGCCAAACAGCCTCTTTTGCAGCCTCAGATGCAGCCACATACTCAGCTTCCATGGTAGAGTCAGCAACACAAGTTTGCTTCACACTCTTCCAACTAATAGCTCCACCACCCAAAGTGAATACATATCCCGAGGTTGATTTCCTAGATTCATTATCTGATTGGAAGTCCGAATCTGTATATCCTATAGGCATAAGACTATCTGCTTGGTAAACTAACATATAATCTTTAGTCCTTTTCAGGTACTTAATTATATGTTTTACTGCAGTCCAATGTTCTCGCCCAGGGTTAGACTGAAATCTGCTAACCATGCCTACGACAAAACAGATATCAGGTCTAGTACATAGCATAGCATACATTAGGCTTCCTACTGCAGAAGCATAAGGAACTGCCTTCATACTTTCTATCTCTTCAGGTGTCTTAGGACACTGATCCTTAGATAGAGAAATTCCATGCCTGAAAGGAAGAAATCCTTTCTTGGAATTATGCATACCAAACCGGGTGAGAATTTTATCGATATAAGTGGCTTGAGATAAGCATATCATCCTTTGCTTGCGATCTCGCAAAAGCTTGATCCCTAGGATGTGACTTGCTTCTCCCAAGTCCTTCATATCAAATTGTCCAGATAACCATACCTTGACCGAAGATAACACTCCATATCGTTTCCAATAAGTAAGATGCCATCCACATATAGCACCAGAAACACCAAAGTTTTTCCATCACGCTTCTTGTACACACATGACTCGTCAGGACTTTGATCAAAACCATAAGATTTAATAGCTTGATCAAAACGAGTATTCCAAGATCTAGATGCCTGCTTAAGTCCATAAATGGACCTCTTAAGCTTGCACACCAAGTGCTCCTGGCCTTTTACTATAAAACCGTCTGGTTGCATCATGTAAATGCACTCGTCAAGATTTCCATTAAGGAAAGCTGTCTTGACATCCATTTGCCAAACTTCGTAATCGAAATGAGCTGCAATGGATAAGAGAATCCGGATAGACTTAAGCATAGCTACTGGTGAAAAGGTTTCCTCATAGTCGATCCCTTCTTTCTGAGTAAAACCTTTTGCAACTAGCCTAGCCTTGAAGGTTTCCACCTTCCCGTCTGATCCTCTCTTCTTCTTATAGATCCACTTGCATCCGATGGGTTTTACTCCTTCGGGTGGTTCTACAAGATCCCAGACCTGATTAAAGTGCATAGACTCTATCTCTGATTTCATAGCATTTTGCCAAAGAGTTGCATCTTTATCCTGTAATGCTTCATTGTAGCTACTGGGTTCAGTATCCAGTTCATCAGAGATTCTGTCATATGACTCTCCAAGGAACATATACCGTTTAGGTGGATTTACAACCCTCCCACTACGACGAGGCACAACCTGATTGTATGTGCTTGTAGTAATACGATCTGACTCTGATCCTTGTGCTCCATCAACCTGCACTGGTTCTGAAACTGGTGCATTAATGGTATCCTTTTGTACCAGTTCAGGGTCAGTTCGTGTTACTATACTTCTCCCACTACGAATAGTTAATGGGAAGTTTGGGAACCCACTTTCTTGTGGTGTTTCTGCTTGTACTATTGGTATTAAAGGAGCCAGTCTAGTTTTATCGCCTCTCAACTCTTCTAGAGCAATTTTACTTCTGGGTTTGTGGTCTATAATATAGTCCTCCTCTAAGAATCGGGCATTGGTGCTAACAATGACCTTCTGATCCTTAGGACAATAAAATAAACCACCTTTTGTTCCTTTAGGATATCCAACAAAGAAGCATACATCTGTCCTTGATTCCAACTTATCTGGTTTGCCTTTTAGTACATGTGCTGGACAACCCCAAACCCGAACATGTCTTAGACTAGGCTTGCGCCCAGTCCACAGTTCTGTGGGTGTCTTAGGTACTGACTTAGATGGTACCAAGTTAAGAATATATGCAGCTGTCTCTAATGCATATCCCCAAAACGAAATAGGTAAGTCTGAATAACTCATCATAGATCTAACCATATCCATAAGAGTCCTATTCCTTCTTTCAGCTACACCATTCTGCTGTGGCGTACTAGGTGCAGATAACTGGGATTCAATCCCAGCATCTAATAAGTAATCTGTGAACTCCCCTAAGAGGTACTCGCCACCACGATCGGATCGTAGTGTCTTGATATTTTTACCATGACGGTTCTCCGTTTCTGCCTTAAAAATTTTAAAATTTTTCAAAGCATTCAGACTTACGGCGCATCAGATAAATATACCCATATCTTGAGTAATCATCAATAAAAGTGACAAAGTACTCAAAACCACCTCTAGCTTGGATGTTCATTGGGCCACACAAATCAGAGTGAACCAATTCTAATATCTCCTTAGCTCTATTGCCTTTGGCCGAGAATGGCCGCTTGGTCATTTTTCCTTCTAAGCAAGATTCACAGACCGGTAGTGCCTCTACTTCCAATGAACCTAATGGTCCATCTTGAACCAGTCTAGAAATCCGTCTTAGATTTATATGACCTAGGCGCAAGTGCCAAAGATAAGTTTGATTCATTTCAGAAGGATGTTTTCTCTTACATGGTCTATTATAGTTATTCACTTCATTTAGTTGCACAGTAGGAGAAACATGATTAATAATATAAAGACCATCCACCAATGTACCAGAACAGATAAAATGTTTATTTTTCTTAATAACAACGGAGTCATTAAAATAAACTGAATATCCATCATCAACCAACTTAGAAACTGAAATTAAATTCCTTCTAATTGAAGGTACAAAAAAAATAGTCCTTTAATATTAAAATTCTATTTCTACTAAAAGAAAAGCTAAAATCTCCCACTGCAACTACTGACACTCTCGTGCCATCTCCCAGAAATATGTAAATCTCCCCATCACTTAGCTGCCGGGTCTGCTGGAACCCCTGCAAAGAATTGCAAACATGATTAGTGGCTCCCGTATCTACACACCAGCCACTGGTAGATAACACCACTAAACAAGTTTCAACTACAAGTGAATGAGATATACCTCTAGCCTATTTCCTGGCAAGCCAAACTGGACATTGCTGCTTCCAGTGACCTGGCTGCTTGCAGACGAAGCACTTTCCCTTCTTTTTTATTTCCCCATTGGGCTGTGGGGCCTGATGCTGTTTCTTTTTCTGAACCTTTTTCTTCTTCTTAGCATGAGACTTCGAAGAAGAACCTTTTTCAGTAACCATAGCAACTGCAGGCTTCTTAATGAAACTCTCTGCTACCTGAAGTTCTTTAAGTAGCTCTGCCAGTGAAAAATTCATTTTGTTCATAGTATAATTTAGGCAGAACTGCTTAAAAGAAGCAGGTAGGGACTGGAGAATGATATCAACCTGGGTTTCCCCATCCATCTCCGCTCCAAGGATCTCCAGTTCATTCAGAAGACTAATCATCTTTAGAACATGATCCCTGACAGGAGTTCCTTCAGCCATATTAGTGTTCATCAGTTCTTTCATCACAGTCTACCTAGCCGCACGACTATGATCCCCAAACATTTCTTTGAGGTTGAAGAGAGGAGAGAGGAGTTCGGTGTATCTCTCGAAGGGGGCATCTCTCCCCTTTTTATACCTAAAAAGGAGGTTGTATGGTTCTAAAAAAGAGGGATTTTATTTCAACCACCTAACCATTCAACCTATCAAGTTGATAACAATTATCCTAACAAATTTAGGATATTTGTTAGATATTTGCTATCATGATAATGTTAGGATTACAACCACCAAACCACATCCCTAAAAATTAGGAAATTGGTTATCCCATGAAACCAACGTCGCAACCTTGAATTTGGCTTCATGAGAACGCCCCAAATCATGGGGTTCACTCCTCCATGATGTGGAGATGGGTCATGTCCATCACATGGGCATGGATCCATCCTCCATGTGGCACGATCTCAGCCCTCGGTTTAATTGGGTTTCCATGAATCAAATCATGCCATCATATGGACCCAATTAAATACCATATTATTAATCTCAATTAATCTAAGCCATCCATCACATGGATCAAGCCTAATTAATGGATTTCATATGTACATCTCATGTACAAAAGGTCTCTCTTTTGAACAAAAAATTCTTTTCTCTATAATGAATCCTATTCATCAATTTCATGTTCTCTCATTAAGATTGAGTCAAACCCAATCCTAATTTATTGGTTATCTAATTTGAATTAAGTCCAACTTAATTCCCATTTTAACTTCATCCAAAATCTTCTTAATGCGTGTGACCCATTAGGTCCCTTGACACGTTGGTAATAATCATGTCCCTAATATTGACCCTAAGGATGACTTGATCAACACCTTGTCCAAGTCAATTCTTTAACCAAATCAACTCTTTGATTAAGTCAAAGAATCCATGATTATAGATCATGAGCGGCCTCTAGCAAAGCATCATGACCACCCAAGTGTTAAGGGTTTGTTGACGTGGTCATCAACACCTGTCCATGAACGGTTACCGTACGATTCAATCCCTTCGTCACATATCCCAGATCAATCAGTGGTATGGAATGTGTCAACCATATAATTGATCTTTGTTTACTTGATCTCAGAAAAATTGACTCATATGAATTAGAACTTCGAAACCATTTCGAATTCCAACTCAACCTTGCAAGGATTTAACAGTCAATTTAATCCATCAAGTGGCCGTGGGATATAACCCTTTCTATCAAGGGAGACGAATCCTGTCTTGATCAAACACCACCTTCATGTGCTTCATATCATACCCAATCGACACCATATTTGCCACCCGTGGCTAGAGCGACGTTTGCATGTCGTCAAAGCATGATATTCCACACATAAGGTGCAATGAAGATCTCAAGTCAAAGGATCACTCGCACCACCGTCATCAAAGATCAACCATCGACACTATATAGAATATCCATATGGGATCTCTGTGCGGGTCATCCAATGTATCGTTACAATAACGAACATCCACACACCATATCCAAGTATCTTCATACTTCAGCTTGCAAGATCAGCTGCACACCACAAGGGTGAAGATATGCAATGTGTGCTAGTCTCAACGGTGTTCGACAGTGTCCAATCCTGTCTACGCATCGACTAGGGAAGTTTAAAGAATCGAACCATAATGTGCAATTTTGGATCTCACAATTTGTAATCTCTATTACAAATTCCATATGCACAGTTCACATTCTTTTGGACTTTATCTCACAGGAAAAATATCTAATATATATATGAAAAATACCTGGATAGATAAAGAAACCAATAAATTTGATTTGCATTCATAAAGAAATGTGTACAAACTAGCATCTTATCCAATTGGATCTAGGGCACACACTAACAATCTCCCACTTGCACTAGAGCCAATCACCCATGTATCTAATACCAAGTGACTCAGCATGACTATCATGCTTCTGCTGGCAGGACTTTAGTGAACGGATCGGCAATATTGTCATCCGTGGGGACTCGTTCTATTTTTATATCATTTCGTCCAATGATTTCTCTAATTACATGATATCTTCTAAGTACATGTTTGGACCTCTGATGAGACCTTGGCTCCTTGGCTTGCGCAATAGCTCCATTGTTATCACAATACAAGAATATTGGATTAACAATGCTTGGAACCACTCCAAGTTCAGTGATAAACTTTTTGATCCAAACTGCTTCTTTAGCTGCATCTGATGCTGCAATGTACTCGGCTTCAGTTGTAGAGTCGGCGGTCGTCTCCTGCTTGGAACTCTTCCAGCTGACTGCACCACCATTGAGTGTGAACACATAGCCTGATTGTGATTTATAATCATCTCCATCAGACTGAAAACTAGAATCTGTATAACCTCGAACTATAAGATCGGGTCCTCCATAAACCAAGAACATATCCTTAGTTCTTCGCAAGTACTTAAGGATATTCTTGACTGCCATCCAATGTTTCTCACCAGGATTTGCTTGATATCTACTCGTGATACTCAAGGCATAAGAAACATCAGGCCTCGTACATAGCATCGCATACATAATGGATCCAATTGCTGATGCGTATGGTATCCTATCCATGTACTCTCTTTCTTCTTGGGTCTTAGGACTCATGTCCTTGGAGAGATGTACACCATGCGACATTGGCAGGAATCCCTTCTTGGATTCCTCCATGCTAAACCGCTTTAGCATCTTCTCTATGTACGTGGATTGGGTCAATCCAAGCAACCTTCTAGATCTATCTCTATAGATCTTTATACCAAGTATATAGGCTGCTTCTCCCAAATCCTTCATGGAGAATTTACCTGACAACCAATCCTTCACTTCTTTAAGGAAGGATACATTGTTTCCTATTAATAATATGTCATCCATATAATATCAAGAAAACAATATCACTCCCACTAACCTTCTTGTACACACATGGATCATCCTCGTTTTTGATAAAATCAAACTCTTTGATTGTCACATCAAATCGGATGTTCCAACTTCTAGAGGCTTGCTTAAGTCCATAAATAGACCTTTGTAGCTTGCACACTTTCTTAGGATCTATGGATTCAAAACCCTCTGGTTGTGTCATATACACATCCTCCTCTAAATTTTCATTTAGGAAGGCAGTCTTGACATCCATCTGCCAGATCTCATAGTCAAAATATGCTGCTATTGCAAGCAAAATCCTTATGGACTTATGCATGGCTACAGGTGAAAAGGTTTCATCAAAGTCAACACCTTGTCTTTGCTTGTAACCTTTTGCAACTAGCCTTGCCTTATAGGTAATCACATTACCATCCATGTCGGTCTTCTTCTTGAAAACCCATTTGCACCCAATGGGTTTTACCCCTTCAGGTGGATCAACCAAGGTCCATACCTGGTTGTCATACATGGAGTCCATCTCAGATTTCATGGCCTCAAGCCATCTCTCAGAGTCAATATTAGACATTGCCTCCTTGTAGTTGGTAGGCTCATCATCCTCTATAAGAAATGCATATTTCTTAGGGATGCGAATTGTCCTACTAGATCTACGTAGCTGGTGTGTACTTGGAGCCACCTGTTGCTTTTCATGCAACGTCTGCCTGAATGTGGGTTGAGTCTCCTGCTCAACTCCCACTATATTCGCATATGCTCCATTCCATCTAATGGGTCAATATTAATTTGTGGTTCTTGAGCTTCACTAAGTTCAATCTTACTCCCACTACCCATTGTGAGAATCTCATTCTCTAGAAATATGGCATGTCTTGAGACAAAACCTTTTTCTCAAGTGGGTGGTAGAAGTAATATCCTTTTGTTTGTTTTGGATATCCCATAAAATTGCATTTATCAGATCTAGCTTCTAGCTTGTCTGATTCATTACGCTTCACATAAGCGTAACAGCCCCAAACCCTTAAATGATTAAGGGATGGTTTCTTTCCATACCATATCTCATAGGGAGTGGAGTTGACGATTTAGATGGAACTCGGTTTAAGGTATATTCGGCAGTTTCTAGCGCATAACCCCAAAACATTTTTGGAAGATCTGCAAGGCTCATCATGGAACGTACCATGTCTAAAGTGTACGATTTCTCCTTTCTGACACACCATTATGCTGTGGTGTACCAGGAGGAGTCCATTGAGGAAGAATTCCATTCTCCTTCAAATAATCTATGAACTCATGGCTTAAGTATTCACCACCTCGATCTGATCGAAGTATCTTAATACTCTTGTCATTTTGTTTTTCTACTTCACATCTAAATTCTTTGAACTTTTCAAAGGCTTCAGATTTGTGCTTCATCAGATATACATAACCATATCTACTATGGTCATCTATGAACGTGATGAAATAAGAAAAACCTCCTATGGCTTGAATGTTGATGGGTCCACATACATCCGAATGTACTAAACCCAAACATTCAGTTGCTCGCTCGCCTTTTCTGGTAAAAGGTGACTTGGTCATCTTGCCAAGTAAGCATGACTCGCATTCCTCAAACGATTCCCAATCGAATGAGCCCAAGTATCCATCTTTATGTAACTTCGTTAAACGAGTTTCATTTATATGGCCTAAACGACAATGCCATAGGTATGAATCCCTAGAATTATTTGATTTTAATCTTTTTGATTCAATATTGAGAATAGGGGCTTGAAGATTAAGAACATAAATTCTGTTGAACAATTCAGCAGAACCAAAGAACATTTTGTTCCAAAAATAGAAATACCATTATTTCTAATTTCAAAAGAATACCCATTCATTACTAAACATGAAACGGATATGATATTCTTTGTTATGTTTGGCACAAAGTAACAATTACTAAGTTCTATTTCAAGCCCTGTGGGCAAAGATAAAAAGCAAATTCCTACAGCTAATGCAGCAACCTTTGCTCCATTTCCCATGCGCAGAATCACTTCATCCTTTCCCAGTCTTCTACTGTTTCTTATCATCTGCATATTAGTACAAATATGAGACCCACAACCGGTATCCAATACCCAAGTGGAATAAGAAGTAATAGAAGAACACATCTCAATTATGAATGTACCTGATGTTGAAGCATCAGTATGCTTCTTTTCTTTTAGACTTGCCAAATAAGCCCTGCAGTTACGCTTCCAGTGCCCATCCTTGTTACAGAAGTGACATTTTCCTTTGGCTGCATCCTTCTTGGCTATATTCTTCTTAATGCCTTTTGTTCGCTTGGTTGTCTTGGCCTTTTGGGCCTTATTCTTCTTCAGACGCTTCTTCTGAGTGCCTGAAGATTCTACAACCATCAATTGCCCTTTATCCTTTTTGATGCTAGGCTCAGCATTAGTCAGCATATTTGCAAGCTCTGGCAATGTAGCCTCAAGTCTGTTCATGTTGAAATTCAACACAAAATGCGAATAGCTAGGAGGCAATGACTGTAAAACCAAGTCGATACTCAGTTCATGGTCCATTACGAAACCCAATCGCGCTAACTTCTCAATCAAATTGATCATTTTCAGCACGTGTTCACCCACTGATGAACCCTCAGTCATTTTGCACTGAAACAGCTCTTTGGAGGTTTGAAACCTCTCATAGCGAGATTGTGCACCAAACAACTCTTGCAGGTGCATCAAAATCTCATGAGCATTTAAATGCTCATGCTGTTTTTGAAGATCTGGTGACATAGATGCCAACATCAAGCATGTGGCCATCTCTTCAGCATCTCTATGCCGATTGTATGCCAGAAGAACTTCATTTGAAGCATCCGCAGGTGGGACCTCTGGTGCTGCCTCATCAAGGACATATAGGATTTTCTCAGATCGTAGAACGATCTTGATATTCCTTAGCCAATCAGGAAAATTAGGTCCGGTTAGCTTGTTGGATTCTAGGATACCTCTGAGATTGATGTTCACACTCATGGTGTCTCTAATAACTGAAAAAAAAGAACGAGTCAATTATTATGAATGCAAATCATCGATTTAATATGGAAATTAACATTTTAATTAAATCGATTTCTCCCACTATTTTATCGAGCTCAATAGCCCTCTCTATTAATCTCAAAAAATTATCAAATAATTTTCTAGTGGGCTAGGACCCTCAAATTGACTTACCTTGACCTTGGCTATGGCACAACAAATCTTAGTAAGCCAAATTAGGTAGATTTGTATCAATCACATCAAATGTGACTCCTAGATCATTTAGGGGACATTGCCTTGTCAATCACATCTGATGTGATCACCCTAAACATTGCCTCTAGATTAGACTGACCCTGACTATGGCCAATTATGCCAGCTAACCTAGTTAAGTCAACCCATTGTTCCCCAATCAACTCCTCATAGGTTCACTTGATCTTGGCTATGGCACAACAAATCTCATGCCCTAATGATTTTGTATCATGTGAACAATGGAAGGCTAATGACTTAATATTCGTGGAGGGATTTAGCGCATTTAGGTCCATCATGCATGTACAACATTTGTATCATGCTAGGTTACATATCCTATATGTGAATTTTAGATTAATTTCAATTAACCTAAATTTCATAAGATCCAATCTTATGATTGGGACTCCTAATCAAATTAGGATCCTGATCACTATCTAATATGGGAACCCTAATCATGTGACCAAATCAATTGCTACCATCCTGATTAACCTTAATTGATCTAATCAATTAAGAGCTTTCCTTAACAATGGCCAGATCAGCTGATCAATGGGGTCCTATTTAGCATACCCTTCGATCCCATTGAATGGGTTTTCCAGGCCGCAAATGGAGCAATTAAAAACCATGATCGCACCTTTCTAGACACCATTGTAGTTAAGCCCAATTGATTTGATCAATTATGGAATCATAGGATCAAACAATGATATGGTTAAATCTAATTTTTCTTAAACCTTATCATCTATTAACATTATGATAAGATAAGATAGTGATCTTTAGGGATTTATGATAAGTGTCAAATATTTTATAACAATTTATTTTATATATTTGTCTTATCATTATCTGTTATGATAAATTTATTTTCATCACATGAAAATCCTAATTGGTCTCTATCATAACATCCCTAACATGATAACATGTCAAAATTTAAAATTTTAATTTTAATCTTGATTATCATGTTATCATGATATAATTATTTTAGACTTTAATCACGTTATTTATCATGTCAAAATTAAATTCTGAACATGATATGTTAAATTTCAGCCTTTATGATTATGTCATACATAAATCATAATTTTTAATTTTTAACATGATCAAATCTAAATAATTCACATTTATTATCATATAATAAACTTATTAAATATTTAATTTTCATCAATATAATTATTTTAGATTTTAATCATGTTATTTATCATGTCAAAATTAAATTCTAAACATGATATGTTAAATTTCAGCCTTTATGATTATGTCACACATAAATCATAATTTTTAATTTTTAACATGATCAAATCTAAATAATTCACGTTTATTATCATATAATAAACTTATTAAATATTTAATCTTCATCAATATAATTATTTCAGATTTTAATCATGTTATTTATCATGTCAAAATTGAATCTCGTCTCGAATCTCGAATCGAAGTTCTTCACGCATCTCTTCTCGCATCTGCTGTTTCTGTGACTCCAGCATATTCTGAACCTCCTAATGCATATCTTGCATAATACTAGCATGCAATTGCTATGCACCAATATCCAGTGATGTGGCAATGGAGTAAAAGGAGAAGGTACTAGTATAGAAATATGGTACCTTTATGATCATCCCGTATACGCACCCTTTTTTGTGGCCACCAGCTGCTTCTAAAAATAACTCCCTCAAATCTGCCTCACATGACACATTGGATTCCTCCACTGGCTGAGAAGCAATCTCTCTAAAGGTCTACACTTTTTTCTACAATTTAAATTTCAACAAGAAAAAATATAAATTGTATGAGATTAATCAAAAAAGCGAACAAACAAATTTTGAAATATGAAGAATTATGGAGTTTAAAAAATACTTACTGCAATAGCCTTAGACCGCTGGTCCACATACTCAATTCCTGAGGTAGTCTTTCTAGTGTGTGTTGCCTCAAAAAGTTCTATTAGATTTGGTTGACATTCTAACTCTTTTGCTTGATCGTAGGAAAAAATTAAGAAAAACATATTAACTACAAAATTACATGACTAATACATAAGTAAATAAAAACAAAGACATTAGCATACATTATATAGCCTTATTATATAAATAAATAACAAATTCAAATAAAGTTATTATGATCAATATACCATCTGCACGCTGTGCTCCACCATGGATATAGAACCCCCTGTATATCGTGAAGGACTTGAACTGAGCCGCCTATCTCACTCAGTCTGTTCTTAGAGGCAATAGTAGATCGCTGCCTGAACTAAGGAGTGGACCATTCTTTTTGCCAATTATCCTAAACATGCTCTGAAACTTGTTGTGGTTTACTGCTAGATACTCTTCAATTACTCAAAGTGTCACTATAACGTATAGTAGGCTATTGTAACCATCTACGCTTGATTACACTCTCAAGCTTTAGATCCCAAGTAAATTCCTTCTGAAATAGAAACAATAAAATGTATCAAGACTTTTTACTTGGCTTGCAACATCCATATAAGATTAATATATATAATCAAACTAAAATTTTGGAAGAGTTTATCTATAACATCAACAATGTGACATTAAGTACAAGGCATGTAACGACCAATAAAGCATAAAACATAATACATATTTAATATCAAATTAAAAAATTAGCAAATTTCATCTATAACATCAGTAACATTACCTTAAGTATGAGACCTGTATCAAATAATCAAGCATAAAAAGATTAAATATTTAAATTAAATAAAATTTTGGCAAAGTTTTGTCTAGAACATTACCTAAGTATGAGACCTGTATCAACCAATCAAGCATAAGAGAGATTAAATATTTAAGATCAAAATAAAATTTTGGTAGTGTTTTGACTACATTATAAGTAACCTGGCCTCATTTACGAGGTCTCTAACAACCAATCAACTACAATAATACATTTTTAACAAAGCCATTTGCATAATAAATACATTGAATTAATTATTAGGATTCAACCTGAAACTATGCCAATAGAATTCCCTCACGTCATCAGGCATACTCTTTCAAGCATGTCAATGGAGCAAAAAACTACAGGTGATAGCTGCGGAAGCTGCATGAGATTTAAAAAAACTCCCACTATGCATCAAACAAAATAAACAATACTTGAAACATAGACAAATAATGAATGAAAAGATTTTAAGATATTATAATACAACTATTACCTCTTAGGATCGAGATCGAGCCGTCATCTACCATTGGTTGACTCTGCCACTGATGCCTCAGATTGTACATGTGGGTCTGAACCAACTGGAGAAGATGATCCTCAAAATAGTGAGAACAAAATAATGAAGCTTCTTCTACCAAATAAACATTACATATTGAACCTTCAACTCTAGCTTTATTTTGAACATTGTTTTTCAACCGTTGAAAGTATCTAAGACATAAAATTTACAAGTATAGTCAATCTAACACTAGTAAAATGGCATGCATTCAATAAGTTTTCATTTATTATCTTTCGAAAGGATACTACATCCATCGGTATTGTAGTACTGGACCTGCTATTCTTGCTTCATACAACAAGTGTATTGAAAGATGTTCCATGGAATCAAAGAAGCTTGGAGGGAATATACACTCAAGCTTACAGAGAATAATAGGAATCTCTTCTTCAAGCCGTGCCATGTCATCATTTGTTATGACAACAGATGTTAAATCCTTAAAGAATAAGCTTAACTCTGTTAATGCCTGCCAAACATTGCTCGGAAGTAGTTCACGAAATGCAATAGGTATTAAACGTTGCATAAATACATGACAGTCATGGCTTTTCATTCCAAACAACTTAAGTTTTCTCATATCAACACATCTAGCCATATTTGAAATATAACAATTAGGGAATCTAAAATTTTTTAGCCATTCACACAAAACTGATTTTGATTGATTGTCTTGCGAGGCATGCGAGGCTCTTTGGTCAAAGCCCTCTGTGACTCTGATTGCTGGTGGGAATTGGGCGTAAGGAAGCGAGAGAAGAGGAGTGGGATGGAGTGGAGATCGAAGAAAGGATGGGAGATATCTGGCGAGGAGAGAGCTAGTGAGAGGATTGGGAAAGATTTATTGGTAAAGGGTAAGGAATGCCACCGCAGACCCTCGTCTCTCGATGCTAGAGGAAAACAACAACCCACGGCGTCGCCCGACGGTGTCTGAAGTGTTTTCGAAGAAGAGATTGGCGATGGGAAGAAAAGTGCAGCAGTCTAAAATCGAGGGCGAAGAGAGAAGACCAAGGGTTTTCAAAGAAAGAAGTCCGATTAAGGTGAATATAGCGACAAAAAATTTCCGTCGCTATGTTTTATATTGAAATAAATATCATTAGAGATGAAAATTTCCATCGACAAAAAATGTTTGTTGCTGTATTTTTTGTATGAAATAACTATATTTAGCGATGAAAATTTTTATCACTAATATATATATAAAATAAATAAATTTAGTGACAAAATTTTCATCACTATGTTTTATATTAAAATAAATATCATTAGTGACAAAAATTTCCATCGCTAATTATATATATAATAATAAATTTAGCAACAAAAAATTTTTGTCGCTATGTTTTTATTGAAATAAATATCATTAGCGACAGAAATTTCCATCACTATATCGTCATTAATATGTGGCGACGAAAAATTCATGGCGCTATGTTTTAATAAAATAAATATATTTAGCAATGAAATATTTTTGTCACTAATTATATATATAATAAATAGGTTTAGCGATGAAAATTTTCATCGCTAGGTTTTCATCGCTAATTTTATATATATAATAAATAAATTTAACAACAAAAAATTTCTGTCACTATGTTTTATATTGAAATAAATATCATTAGCAATAGAAATTTTTGTCACTATTTCTGTCGCTAATATATAGCAATGAAAAATTTTCGTTGCTATGTTTTATGTATGAAATAAATATATTTAGTGACAAAATATTTTTGTCACTAATTTTATATATAAATAAATAGGTTTAGATATGAAAATTTTCATCGCTATTTTTTATATATGAAATAAATATATTTAGCGATGGATAATTTTTGTCATTAATTATATATAATAAATAGATTTAGCGATGAAAAATTTTTGTTGCTATATCTGTCTCTAATATGTAGCAATGAAAAATTTTCGTCGTAATATTTTATATATGAAATAAATATTATTAGATACAAAAATTTCTGTTACTATATCCGTCGTTAATATGTGGCGATGAAAAATTTTCATCACTAGTTTTATATATGAAATAAATATATTTAGCGATAAAAATTTTTATCGCTAATTTTAATATATAAAATAAATAGATTTAGCAATGAAAAATTTTTGTTGCTATATCTGTCTCTAATATGTAGCAATGGAAAATTTTCGTCGTTATATTTTATATATGAAATAAATATTATTAGATACAAAAATTTTTGTTACTATATTCGTCGTTAATATGTAGCGACAAAAAAATTTTATCACTAGTTTTATATATGAAATAAATGTATTCAGCAATGAAAATTTTTGTCGCTAATTTTAATATATAAAATAAATAGATTTAGCGATGAAAAATTTTTGTCGCTATATCCATCTCTAATATGTAGCTTTTCGTCGTATATCCATCTCTAATATGTAGCGACGAAAAATTTTCGTCGCTATCCGTCGCTAAATTTTCTATCATTTTCACTCGCCCATCTATCGCACATCTGAAGCTATTTGCAACGAATATGGATCTGTCACTAAATTCGGTTGCTATTTCATTCTTTTCTTGTAGCATACTAATTTATACACGCACAATGCAATAATTGTGAAATATTATTTTTAGAGATTTTTGTATTAGTAGGTTGAAATTATCACGGAGGAGAAATAGAAACAGCCACTTCGAATGTCAATCTCATAAACAGCATTCATATTTCCTATATCCAACTTATTATCTAAATCCGTTTTGTTAAATAATACTTTTCCTAAAATGTACATAGACATTTTGGTCAATAAATTTGACAGGTAGAATTTATTCAAACCTTTCTCATTTTATGTACACAGAGGCATAGACTAATTAAAATGAACTCAAATGTTATCCAGCGGAAATCAATGATAAATCTCTCAAAACCAAATTGAAATTATCAATCATCACACAGGATGCTTAAATAATAAGAAAGAAGTCTTGTATTTTTTAGATTATTATATATATATATATATAGACAGACACCATGCATTGAATTAGTAAGAAAAAAATGTTGATAGCATGATGCTGCTTTTGTTTGATCTATAATTTAGAAACATTAAAATCAACAGAAACTTGATGTTTATATATTTTAAAACATTTAGATGAAGACTAGTGATTTGAATTGCAAATCGTATATCATGTATTCTGTACTTTAGTTTATAGCTACACCGCTATGATTTATTTGTGCTCAATTAATACATTGACAAGAGACCTCCAATGCAAGCGAACACTTAGATATATATATTTACAGAGAGACCTGTCATCCCTTAACTATTGCTATTTAAATTCGATTTGAAAGTTCCTCCCCTATGTATCGAATGGTCTAAAACCTAATAGTAAGTCATGATGAAAGAATCTATTAGGGTTTCATTATAATGACATATACACACATACATACATACATTTATATTTGGCTAATGTAGTCAAGCTTAAATTTCATAATCTCTTTCATCCTTAAAATTCATATAATTCAAGAATCTTAAAAATAAAATAGATGATAAAGATAAATGATTTCAAAATCTATGAATATTACCATATATATATATATATATATAGCATGTCGGCATCATCTATAAAATTGCTATTCTACAAGAGTTCTTCCTCTCTTCGAAGCATTCCAAAGGCGGTGGTGCTTTGTTGTCCTTTTATTGGAACCCAAATATGCCCATGTGAAGCATCAGTTCTGACCCGATCCCTCTACAATATATGTTATATATCTTGTCTTATTTCATCTTGGCTTTTGCGACTGCGTAGAGTTTATTGCTAGTAATAAAGGCAACATGAAAGGGATATTATCTTCCTTTAAGATTTTATGTTAAAAGGCTGTTTGATTGATGATAACCTATTTTGATAATCAACCCAAAAACAATTGAAGTCCAAAACTTCCTTTGTAACCCTTGAACTTCTTTGTGATGGCTCTGTTCTATACCTCATTTCATAGGTCACAAATTGGGAGAATTCGTGGTACTCTGACTTTCATGAGACATGTAAGAAGTTAAAAAAAAAAAAAATCTTGTTGGATTTAATGCTCAGGCTACCCATGTAGAAGCTCCACCAATTGTAAAACGGAAAAAGAACTCATTATCCAAATGGAGGGAAAAAGGATCAAAGAGTAGTTAACTTCGGATATCCTTTCTTAGAGCCAACTACTCATGCTATGGATGTGGGAGCATAAACTCTTCCTTTGAACTTTTGAGGAGGGAAGAAATTGTTGGAATTCTATGAAAAATCTTGAGAACTAGGATGCATGCCAATTTTATACGGCCTAAACCTATTGGTAGAATGCATGCTGGAACATGAGAATTCAAGGTCTCATGAAATACTTTTTTCGTTTTTCATGGATGTCTTCTGATCAGACCTATGGATGGATCCTTTTAGATCTACAAGTTTTCCATTACTTGGATATATATATATATATATATATATATGTGGCAATTCATTTCATACAACATTCTCAAATTGATCATTTTTTATATATCGCAATGGACAATTTCATTATTAATAATCAAAAAGAAAAGTCATAAGAGGTTTTTGAAACCATCACAGCTTTGGTAGATCACATAGCCCCATTCATCTTCGGCATAAGAGCGCTCGATCAGTGAGCTATTATGGACTCTTTCAAGGGTAGCTTCTAGCTGGTGATCAGGGTTGTTTCCTGAAGCACCATGATGAATGCTATTATGCATGCACTTACGGTGAGGTAAGGCACTAGGGATTCATCCGTTCCCGCATTCCCATCTCTATTTTACCCCTAAACTACTCATAGCAAAGGAAGGGCGCAATATCAATTGGACAGTCGACAAGTTTAGTACCGATTGTTTCGATTTCAATTAGAAGAGCCAGCTCGAGTACCTCCTTAATTTCTCTTATCATTTTGAATCAATTAAGAATTCTCACATATGCTAGTGCTAGTTGTGCATCAAAAATGCAACCATCGATTCTCCCTAGAGACCACAATATTACTTTTTAGAGATTTTCATCTTTCAAGATTAAATCCTCTGTTTTTCTCTCCTCTAGCCTTTGCTCTCCAACCAATCACGAAGATTTTAAGGATTGTTTTAGAAATTTGAGATTGATTTCAAGTATATTAATGTGGTTATTATATTTATTATTGTTTAAATAACTTAATTTTAAGGATTTAATAGTTAAAACTATCAAACTAGTTGAATTTTATAGAAAATTTATTTTTATTTATTATTTTGGATCATATTTTTTGACTATTTTTAGAAAACATAATATGTTGAATGTTAGACTATTCATTAGCTAATGATATAAGGGCAATACCTAAAAGGAAACCTGACTACATACACTCATGCTTGAAAATAACTCTGTAGATTTTGCATTAAAAATTTATTTGATTACTAGATTTCTAAGAAATAATTAGGCTTAATTTTTTTCTCCCTGAACAATACATATGTAGAGGGATGTTCTGTTGATTTTATGACTAGATTCAAATTTAAGGCAATTAGTAATCTAAAGAAAAATGGGTCAGATATTCAAAAAACATATTGGACATTCAATAAACAGGTACTAGTCTTTTAAATTTATGTATCATCTATTTAACCTTCTGCTCAAAGACAAGATAATTTTAATCTCTAAATAGTTGCCATTTAAACAAAAAAATTCAATCTTTTATCTTGCAAAGTCAATAATTAACTAAATTTTATGCAAAATTTTTGAAATAATATCTTTACCTTTCTTAGTTTACCACAATTGTCGAGCACATCACAAGTGCATTTTCCTAAACAACAAATGTTTTATTCATTTTTTTTTCCAAACTAGTCAGTTATTTAAAATATTTTGATTAAGAGTCCCTGAATATTTATAGGATTTATTTCATGATAATCTAACTTGATGATAACATTTGCATAATATATTATCATTAGGCCCACCTAGGATCGAATTGTTCCTTGGACCTTGACATAGAGAAAACTTCAAGCAATAATTATTTCAATCTCCAAGTAGTTTGATAAATGCAAAACAAAAAAGTCTAACATGAAGAGCCCATTTCACACTGCAACAAAAAGGAAGAATAACAACTATTTTTTCCCGATGCTTTGGGAAAGCATTGTGGAAATCCGAAACCTGCTGACACTTAAAAATTTTTAACGATGCTTAAAAGCGTTGAAATTTCTTGACAAAAAAATTAATTTTTTTAACGGATACTATGCTTTTTAGCATCGGCATCGTATTTTTAATTTACAATGCCAACGCTTTTAAGCGTCGGCATCGTGCATCGAAGCGTCGGCATCGTGCCGATGCTAAAAAGCGTTGGCATCATATTTTTATCTCGCGGTGAGATAAGACTGTTTCAATTTTCATGCAAAAATTTTGATGTAGAGGGTGCAATTCCCTCTCGCTCTTCTCTTTATCCACAAATCCATCCAAGCCCTCGGCTCCACCATCCATCGCTAAAGACCCCAGCAGCAGCAGAAGGTCGGCAGCCCCGAGCCCCCGTGGCCCATCCTCCCTCCCAACGCCCCCCCCCAACCCCTTCTCAGGTGAGACCCCCCGCTCTTCGACTTCCAGCTCAGGAGCCCTGCCATCGGCATCCCCTTCTCCCTCCGCCTCGTCCAGTTAAGAAAGAAACGGATGAACTCCCCCCCCCGACCTCCCTCCCCCAACCTTGGCTCCGTCGGCAATGCTGTCTGGTCCCTCGCTTCCATCATGAAGGAAATCCAATGATCGATCCTCCGAGGATGATGAGTCATCGGAGGATGCCCTCAATAGCGTCTCCAGAGACACCGGCGACTCCATTGTCTGGCTCTTTTGAAAGGTCTTCTCCTCACCCAATCTCGCCGTGGATCTTCTTTTCCTCATGGCCAAGTTTTTCGTCGCGCCGAAGCAGATGGAGAAGAGGAAGGCGCTCGAATTGGTCGCAGAAGGGGTGAAACTAGACGATGTCAATGGCTCCAAAGCTGGTCCACCAAAGATCTTGAAGTATAGGAGAAAAAAAAATGATTTTATCCCCTAGGCGGCGTCCATTCCTGCCTCGTTCTCTCTCTCCTCCCCACCTTTGGCTTTTCTGCTCCTCCCCATCTCGACCTCTGACCGCCCCCACCGCGGATGTCCCCCTCTTCTCCGGCTGCCATGCCTTCGACCCTGCTGTCCACCGCTTGGCCCGCACTGCCACTTCTCCGACATCGAAGCCCTCCTCGAGCCCCTCAAGAAGGACCCCTGTGCCTTCGGTGAGCCATTCCTCACGGCATCATGACCTATGCCACCAGCTGGGCTACGCACATGTCACTGCGGAGGACCTGAAGTACGAGTTCACCTACCTGCACGTGAGGAGGGCGATGCTGGTGTGCCAAGTCATGGCGGGGAGGGTCGCACGAGGCGGTGGCGCGGCAGTGGAGGTGGAGACGAAGGAGAAGGGGACCTCCCCGTTTGACTCGATTTTTTTTTTTTAAAAAAATGCCGATGCTTTAAAGCATCGGCAAGATCAAAATTTGCCGATGCTTTTAAGCGTCGCGATGTTTCGATGCTTTTCTGACATTTTTTAAAAGCATTGAATTTTTCGTCTCCACTTTCGCTTTTTCGACGCGTATAAAAGCATCGGACAATATTTTTTGACGCTTTAAAGCATCAGCAAACGATCATTTTAGCGTCGGGATAGCAAAAATTTGTTGTAGCAATACCATACCTAGTCCATGTAGGAATGAATGAGGAGGGGGAAAGGAGCCTAGCAATAAATACCAAATTTTTTGAGGGAAAATATAGAATGAAAGTTAACAAAAATGCTAGACTAAGCATAAAGCAGGTAGTAATATGAAGAAATAAGTAGGAGATATTCAAAATATATGTTGAACATTTATTAAATAGTCATTGAACTTTCAAATTTACGTATTGTGAGTCTTGTATTTACATCAAAAAATAAAATTATTGCATTCTATAAATAATACTTATTTTTTAAAAATATCCATTTTTTTCTTAAAAAGTCAACATTTAACTGAATTGTAATAAAAAAATTATCAAATAATATCTTTTAGCTTCCTCTCAGTTTACTCGTTTTGCGAAGCATAATGTTTCTTCATCACAAGTGTACTTTTTTAAACAATGATGGATTGAATGCCGCTAGTTCTTGCAAATACTGATAATGTGCAAACTAAAATTTGGACTTTATATGAATGATACTTTAATAAATAATACCAACGCATACTCTCTCTTTCACTCACTCACACACACAAAAAAGGAAAATTACACGCTGATCAATGTGCTGCAAAATATATTTCTGTTCACGCTGCTCCATGTATGCCTAAAGGAAACGCATAAAGCGCGCATTGGATGTACGAATTAGCCATGCACCTGTTCCATCGTGTGTGCAATGCACGACATAACTCATTAGATCGCTGCACGTGTGATGACATTGGAGGGCGATCAATCCACACACCAATGCTCGCTTGTTGCACCAGCCTTCGATGCAAGTCTTTTCCGTGCCTAAAAGAGCAATGTTCTGCGGAGCCCATTCCGTGCACAGAACATTTTCTCGCACAGTTTGTTACGAGGAGATTGGCATTGTTGGAGTGAATTATTTATTATGAAGAACGAGAAGCACTTTAGTATTAATATCCGATGCCAATGCGGGTGGTGGCTCGGCTGTGCGGCGACTCGTGAAAGAAACTATCGCTGTGCATTTAATGAATGGCCCCAAGTATTTTACTAATATTGACTTTTGTGTTGCTTGGACTAGAACGCCATGTCTAACAGAAAGGGATGAAGGCGTGTGAACTCATGACTTTGGGTCCATGAACGTACATTCTACCACTGCAAATCCAAGTCTACGGTAGATGAAAAAGAAACCAGCATTTGAGAGCAGGTGCCCACTTTCATACCAGCACTATTTGTTAAACAATGGCTCATAATCTTTTCAGAAATGGTAAGCAAAAATTAGAAGTAGCATGCAGGTTTGACAGCTGTTATGAGCGAGCAGATTTGAGCGAATCTGGGCATGCAGCAAATTTGGCAACCCATACCAGGAGCGGCAAGTGGGATCCCGCAGATCTGAATGAATTCGGGTGCGCAGCAAATGGGAGCCTACCAAATGCATGGACGCGCATAGATTAGGTAGCCCGAGCTAAGGATGGCATGAATAGATTTGACAGCCCGAGTCAAGGATGGCGTGCATAGATTTGATAGCCCGAGCTAAGGATGGCAGGCGGGCAAGTGTGATGTGCAGAGATAAAAACCTTAATAGATTTTTGTAGCCATAAGGCATTTCTCTCAATAAAGAAGCATAAACCTTCCGTGGACATAGGCAAATTGCTGAACCATGTAAATCTTTGTGTCTTCTATTTGATTGCTCTTTTCTCCTTTATTTTTGTATTTAGATTAATTCTTATTCGCGTTCCATGAGTTTTATGATAGTTTATTCCATAATAATTGGTATCAAAGCTCAAGCTAAGATGAGTGGATTGGGAGCGCACACCAAGTTCGATAAGTTCGATGGCAAGAGAAATTTTTCTCTATGGCAGAGAGGGTGAACGATCTGTTGACTCAGATGAAGGTTCACAAGGCTTTAAGGGTATAGAAGCCCGCTAACATGGAAGAAGATGATTGGTAGGACATGGAGTCAATCGCCTTTAGTACAATTTGGATGTGTTTGGCGGATTTAGTAGTATATGATGTAATCAATGAGAAGACAACAAAGGGTTTATGGACAAAACTGGAGAGCCTATTCATGTCTAAGAATGCCATCAATAAGTTATTCCTGAAGCACAATCTATTCAGTTTTAGAATGGAAGAAGGTGGAGACCTTGGAGATCACATAGCCCAGTTCAACCAAAAGGTTAGTGATTTATTATGCGTGGATGTAAAATTGATGAGGAGGATAAGGCTCTAATGCTTATATATTCTTTGCGACCATCATTTAACCAATTTAATACGACATTGTTATATGAAAAGGAGACGCTAGACTATGATGAGGTAGTGCAGGCTCTTAGGTTGCATATGTCAATGCAAAAGTTGAAGATAGAAAACTCACAGGCTGAGGGTTTGTCAGTCTATTCAGAATGTGGCAAGGGCAGAGAAAGGAACAAGGAGCAGAAGAGAGGAAAGTCTAGGGGAAAATCCAAGTCAAGGGTGTCAAAGCAGGAGTATTTCAAGTGTCACCAGAAGGGACACTGGAAGAAAGATTATTCTCTATTAAAGAATCAAGGAGCTGATAGGAAGGATGCATCTTCAAGTTCAACTAGTGTTGCTATAGATACTTTAGAGGAGGGGATCTTTTGGTAGCCTCATCGAAAGGTAATGACTCACTATCTGACATATGGACATTGATTATGTATGCTCATCACATTATATGTCACATAGGAATTGGTTCCATAGTTATAAGGCCTGTGATGCTGGTAGTGTGACATTGGGTGATAATTATTCTTGCAAGGCTGTGGGGATTCGTAATGTTAGAATTAAGATGTTTGATGATATAATCAGGACATTGGAGGATGTAAAACATATCCTTGATTTGAAAAAGAACTTAATTTCTCTAGGATAGTTAGAGAAGCAACTGTGTGGTTTTTCAGTAGCTCCAGGTAGTGGAATTCTTAAGGTTTCTTTGGAGCTATGATTGTGATGAAGGGAAAGTGGATAGAAAATAATTTGTACAGGCTATTGGGTAGTGTAGTTGTTGGTAATGGGTCTGCATGTCAACAGAAAATAGCTCGGATACCACCAAACTCTGGCATATGCAGTTAGGGCATATCAGTGAGCAGGGTTTGCAAGAACTATAGAAGAGGAAACTGTTGCATGGAATTACACGATATCAAGTTGGGTTCTATGAATTCTATGTTTATGGTAAACAGAACAGGGTTCAGTTCAAGTCCTCCTTATAGAGAAGCAAGCAGGTATTAGAGTATGTTCACTCAGATATCTAGGGTCCAGCACAGATTGTAGCAAAAGGTGGAGCCAGATATTTTGTGACATTTATTGATGATTTCTTTCAGAAGCTTTGGGTGTACTTTATGAGAGAGAAGAGTGATGTATTCTCTAGGTTCAAGGAGTGAAAAGCTAGTGTTGAGAAATAGACAGGGAAGAGCGTGTAGTGCTTAAGGTTTGATAACGGGGGTAAGTACACATCTAATGAATTCATAAGTTTCTACAAGAAAGAGGGAATTGAGAGGCATTTCACAGTTCCTAAGACACCTCACCAAAATGGGGTTATAGAAAGGATGAACATGACACTATTAGAGAGAGCCAAAGCTATGAGATTACAGGCAGGTTTGCCCAAGCAATTTTGGGCAGAAGCAGTGAATACAACTTGTTTTATTATTAACAGGTCACCTTCAGTGAAGTTAGAGAGAAAGTCTGCAGAACAGTTCTAGATAGGTAAGGATGTTGACTATTCTGTACTCAAGGTTTTTGGGTGTCCAGCTTATGCCTTAATCCCTAGTGATGAGAGAACAAAACTAGATTAAAAGTCTAGAAAATGCATCTTTGTCGGATAGAAAGGGAGTAAAGGGCAATAGAATTTGGGATCCTAAGGTGTAGAAGGTGATAGTTAGCAAGGATGTAGTCTTTGATGAGTAGGCTATGGTAAACAAGCAGAAATCATCTCAAGTAGAAACTATGGGTTCAAATTCTAAGGTAAATGTGAAACATAAACCAGACAGTCCTTCGAGTTCAGTTAAGCCAGCAGTTGAAACATAAGGCAGTGATGATGATTCAGAGAGTACAGAAAGACAACAACATCAACAAGAACACAGTATTACCATAGATAGACTCAGACGCATAATTAGATCCCAGCCAGGTATCGTATAGACGATGAGTCAGCTTCTTTTGCTTTACTAATCAGTGATGGAGAACCTATTTCTTTTCAGGAAGAGGTATCAATTTTAAAAAAGGAAAAGTGGTTAGAGGCTATGGCTGAAGCGATGGAGTCACTACATAAGAATCAAACATGGGAGTTGGTAGAACTCTCTGAGGGTAAAAGGGTAGTTGGGTGCAAGTGGATCTACAGAAAGAAGGAAGGAGCCTCAAAAAAAGAAGGTATGAGATATAAAGCACGGTTGGTTGCTAAAGGGTATTTACAGAAGTAGGAGATTGATTACAATGAAGTATTCTCACCGATGGTTAGGCATACCACTATTAGGATGTTATTGGCCTTGACAGCTCAGCTAGATTTGAAGTTGGAGCAGTTAGATGTCAAGATAGCTTTCCTTCATGGTGAATTGGAGGAGCAGATTTTCATGGAACAATCAAAGGGATTTGAGGAGCTAGGAAAGGAACACCTAGTATGCAAGCTCAAGAAGTCTCTTTATGGGTTAAAGCAGTCCCCAAGGCAGTGGTATAAGCGGTTTGACTCCTACATGTTGAGTATTGGCTTTACCCGTTGTGAGTATGACTATTGTTTATACTTCAAGTCTCTGAAGGATGGTTCTTTTATTTATTTGTTGATTTATGTTGATGATATGCTAATTGTTGCAAGAAATTTGAAAGATGTGTGTGACTTAAAATCCTTGTTGAGTAGAAAATTTGATATGAAAGACCTAGGTGCTGCTAAGAAAATCCTAGGCATGGAAATTGACAAAGATAGAAAGAACAGGAAGTTATGGCTCTCATAAAAGTACATTGAGAAAGTATTGAAGAGGTTTGGTATTGACAAGACAAAGCCAGTTACTACTCCATTGGCTAGTCACTTTAAGTTGTCCAGCTACCAATGTTCTAGAATAGAGGATGAAGTGCAGTACATGTCAAAGGTTCCTTATGCTAGTGCGGTGGGAAGTTTGATGTATGCAATAGTTTGCACAAAACCAGACTTGGCCCAAGCAGTTAGTATGGTTAGCAGGTTTATGGCTAACCCAGGAAAGGAGCATTGGTAGGCTGTAAAGTGGATTATCCGACACTTGAGAGGTACGCCTGATTATGGTATTTATTTTGGTACAGTGGATGATTCAGTTATATTATTAGGTATGTGGACTCAGATTATGCTGAGATGTGGATGATAGGAAGTCTACTACAGGCTATGTGTTCGCACTTGCAAGTGGTTCAATTAGTTTAAGGTCAGCCTTACAGAGTGCGATTGCTTTATCCACCACAGAGACAGAATACATGGCTATAACAGATGCAGCCAAGGAAGCATTGTGGTTAAAAGGGCTTGTCTCAGATATTGGTTTTGAGTAACAAGCTTTGGGTATATACGACAGTCAAAGTGCCATTGAATTGTCCAAGAATCAGGTGTATCATGCTAGAACAAAGCACATTGATGTGAGGTACCATAAGATCAGAGAGTTGCTTACTTCAGGTGAGATCCTATTATTGAAGGTATACACAAGGGATATATGTTGACAAAGATGCTTCTTTTGGAGAAGTTCAAACATTGTTTGGACTTGCTCCAAGTCACAAACTAATATTGTGAAGATGTTGAGGGCTCCAGGTGGAGGTATGGGTCCTCAAGGTTGAGATTATTCGCCAAGGTGGAGATTGTTAAACAATGGCTCATAATCTTTTTAGAAAGGACAAGCAAAAATTGAAAGTAGCACGCAAGTTTGACAGCTGTCATGAGCGAACAGATCTGGACGAATCTGGGCATGTAGCAAATTTGGCAACCCATGGAGAGGTAAGTGGGATCCCGCAGATATGGATGGATTCGGGTATGCAGCAAATTTGGCAACCTATGCCAGGAGCTGCAAGTGGGAGCCTGCCAAATGCATGGACGCGCATAGATTAGGCAGCTCGAGCTAAGGATGGCACGCATAGATTTGACAGAGTCAAGGATGGCGCGCATAGATTTGACAGCCCGAGCTAAGGATGGCAGGAGGGCGAGTGTGTAAGGCAGAGATAAAAATCCTAATAGATTTTTATAGCTGTAAGGCCTAGCTCTCAATAAAGAAGCAGAAACTTTCAATTGTTGAACCACGTAAATCTTTGTGTGTTCTATTTGATTGCTCTTTTCTCTTTTATTTTTGCATTTAGATTAATTATCATTCGCATTCCATGGTAGTTTATTCCGCAATATTATTCCAAATTTCCAAGTCATATCGAAGATGAGTATAGAAGTTGAATGCCTATGTTGATGCTGCTATCAATCCAAGCCGTGGAGTAGGTAAAAGAGCATAAAATATGACGGTCTGTCAATGAATGCCAGTGCCCCACTTCATCCCACTGCTAGTCGGAGATTTGGTGGAAATGAAGAGGAAAAAGGGTTCAAAATAAATACTTTGACATGGTAACTGCGCGGAAGGGTCATTCATAGGCATTTATCAGTCATAAATCAAAGAATTCAACATAAAACGGATGCCAGCTTAATTATCAAACTGATAAAATTCTTCGGCAGAGATTCCTTTGCTTCTATCACACGGAACTACATGAGGTCGTAATCCGAAGTAAAATGAGAAAGGTAATGAAGAAGCCAACAAATCAAATGTGTGTTCCAAAAAAAAAAAAATTCTCCTGCTTTCGGTCATCTTACTTCTGCACCGCTGGCTTATTGAAGGAAAATATGTGGGGATTCTCAAGAGATACACTTCCTTCTCCACGGCAGCCACCTTATTTTCGATTGTTTAATCTCAAGACAATTTATGTTTTTCAAAATGAAAACAGTTAAAAAACTTTCAAATGCTTAATTACTTATTTATAAGTCAGTAAATGCACTTATTTAAATAATATATGCAGCTAATATCTTTACATGGTGTAAATGAATTAGTGCTGATGGATATTATTTGTAACTAAGTGATGCACATTATCAAATTAAGGCGCATCCATGACATCAAGGATAGAAGCTTTCAAAAATTTCAAACCAATTAATTTCTGCACAAAAATATAAATTTAATTAACTATCCCAAAGTATAATATTAATTGACAATTATATTAAAAAAAATAAATTGGAGTATTTTCATAAAACTCTACTTACTAAAATATCCAAAGTGAAAATTTATTCAGATTCCGCGAGATGAATGAATTGTTTGAGGTTTTTTCCACCTCAAAATTTGAATTTGGCATCAAACTAAAAAGATAGTACAATTCAAATCCAAATCTTAAGCCAAGTCAAAAAAATAAAAAAAAAGTAAAAAGGGTTTCTCTTATCATATGGCTTAATAAGACTCCATTCTACAAGGCAGCATGTTCTATTCTAACTTTTAAAATTTTTATATCTCTATTTTAACTTTAGAATTTTAGTAGGCTTCTGTTTTAATTTTTGTATCTATTAAATATTAATTCAGATTAACTAAACTTGAACTGAGCTCAGTTCAAGATTGAATCAATTTTGGGCTTGTTAAAAAATTTTGAGGTACTTTTTCAGGTTTATTATGTTCAACATCATTTGGGATTAAGCTTTAATTAAAACAAAAATGATGAGAAATAAGCTTATCTTGAGCAACTATTTTAAAGTCAAAATTAATTTCAAACTGAGCTTGGGCAAACCCATGGTTTTGCATGTAGACTTCCGAGTTCTTCATGGCTTGTAAAGCACAGTCTAAAGTAATTAAGCCTGATTTATTTGATTGGCTTATATTTACAAAAAAGAGAAAAAAATAGCTTGATGATTGAAAATTAATTTGATGTCGAGTTTGTCGGTCTATTTAATTGGGTCAGTTGAAAACTTGAGTCGAACGAAAATATAAAATTTCCATTTCCTAAATGTATCTTTAATTATGATATAAAGAAGAATGACCTGTCATGTTGAAGACTTAGAGAAGTAAAAAATGTAAATTAGAGTTACCACATTTCTTTCTTCTTTTCTCACTTCATTTTGGCCCCTGAAGCTTTGCAGAGTCTATGGTTAAACTAGGAAAGCAATGTGAAATTAGAGATGTTCTCAAAGTTCTGTCCGAAAAGCAATGCTATCTCAAGGCAAAAAGAGAGAAGATCCAGGAGACTAGGAAAGCAATGTGAAATTAGAGATGTTCTCAAAGTTCTGTCCGAGAAGCAATGCTATCTCTAGGCAAAAAGAGAGAAGATTCCTTGTCCCGAAAATTATATCAAGTATTTTTCTGTTCACAGAGTCTCCTGTATGTCTAAAAGAACAACGTAATGGGAAGCGCCCATTCCCTTCACACACAAAATTTCTCTGCACAGTTTGTTTCGAGGGGATTGGTGTTATTTGTTAGAATTATTGCGAAGAAGAAGTACTTCATATCGTCCGACGCTAATGCGGGAGGTGGCTCGGCTGTGTTGCAACTCGCCAAATTAATTTTAGCAAGCCAAAGAAAATCTGTGTATTTAATGAATGGCCAAAAGAATTTCACTAAAATGATTTTTGTGTTTCTTTGACTTGACCCCAGTGCGTAATGGAAAGCGATAATGGGGTGTGTGGTCTTGACTTTGGGTCCAAGAACGTGCATTTCAGGCTACCGTTGCAAAATCCAAGTCTTCGGTAAATGAAAAAGAAGCCAACATGTGACAGTAGGTTCCCACTTTTCATATCAGGAAAAAATCTTTGCACTAAGTCTTATATGGGCTACACCGTTTCTTCTTATTAATCCACATAAATCATACATGGCTTAATACGATAAGGCAAGGATACTATCTTAAATTTTGACGTGATGTGCATTAATATCTGTTCAGTTTTTTTTAAAATTTGTGTATACGTTACAATGCACGTTTTCTGAATTGGTGTCGTAATTTTATAACTACGGTGTTATAAATTTACAACTGGGATATCGTAATTTTTTGGCTTTCTGAATGGGTGTCTTAATTTTATAACTAGTCCTAAGTTTACAATTGGGGTTTCATCTTAAATTTTGACATGACGTGCATTAATACCCGTTCAGCTTTTTTTTTAGAATTTATATATATACACATTTTCTGGGTATCATAATTTTATAACTACGGTATCATAAATTTACAACTGGAATGTCATAATTTTTTTTGACTTTCTTAATAGGTGTCTTAATTTTATAACTATGGTGTCATAAGTTTACAATTGTAGTGTCGTCTTACATTTTAACGTGACATGCATTAATGCCCGTTCAACTTTTTTTTAGAATTTGTGTAAAGACACGTTTTCTGAGTGAATGTCATAATTTTATAACTATGGTGTTGTAGATTTATAACTGGGATTCATAATTTTTTTTTACTTTCTTAATGGGTGTCTTAATTTTATAACTACGGTAAGTTTACAACTAAGGTATCATCTTAAATTTTAATGTGATGTGCATTAATATTCGTTCAGCTTTTTATTTTAAAATTTGTGTATAGACACATTTTTGAATGTGTAGTAATTTTATAACGACGGTGTCGTAAATTTATAACTGGGGTATCATAATTTTTTTTGGCTTTCTAAACAGGTGTCGTAAATTTATAACTATGGTGTCATAATTTTAAAACTGGGATGTCATAATTTTTTCTACCGGAATGTCATAAAGTTGTCTTAACAGTGTAGCCAACGTAGGACTTGCTATACTAGATGCGGTGTACAAAGTCTTTTCTATACTATGAGCGCCTGGGCTTAGATCGGCCCAAAGTGGGCCGGCCCAATCCCATCCACACTCGCAGCCACCGTGCGCATGAAATTGGCGGTGGAATTGGGAAGGAGTTTTTGTAAGGTTCATGAAATTAGGGAGGAGTTTATCCTCCCCCTAACCACCGGTGTGTGAAATTGGGGAGGGAGTTTATCCTCCCCCTAACTACCGCATGCATGGATTGGGGAGCAGTTTCTCCTCCCCGTACTTGAGACGAGTATACAAGAAAAAAAAAGTGGGCGGGTTGGTGGCCTATGGCTCCCTAGCGCCACCAAGAAAAGAGAGAGAGAGAGAGAGAAGAAGAAGAAGAAGAAGAAGAAGAGGAGGAAGAAGAAGAGAGAAAAGTAGGGAAGCAAAGCCCTCCATCGCTAGGGAGAGAAGAGGCCAAAGAGAAATAGAGAGAAAAAAAGAGAGGAAAAGAGGAACCTCTGTTTCTTTGCTCTTCTTCTGAAAAGTGCCACTGTTAGGATATCGTTGGACGCTAGGAAGTAAGTTCTTAGCGGAACATTAAAGATGGAAAGAAATTAGGTACATGTGATGAACACGATGAGGGAATTAAAAAAAAAAGGAAAGGAGAAGGGTGAGTGCTCGATTGCGGCACAGATCTAATGATAGGTTCTAGAAGAAAAAAAATTTTATTTTATTTTATTTTTTTATTTAAAATTTATTTCTATCAATTAAATAAAATATGTGAATTGTGTCAGCTGAAGAGGATAATCAGCGTGACATGGAGGAGTTAAATTCGAGTCATCAGTGAGGGGTTGTTAGCCGAATTATGAAGTAAGAATTCTTCTATATAATTTTTATCGGTATTGTATAAATATAATTATTGGTTTTTGATGATTTACGTTAGGTAAATTTTGGATTTCGTGCTGTTTTCTGATTCTTGGTTTGGTTTGGTTGATGAATATTGCCTAATTATGACTTATGAAATTTTTATTGTTATGGTTGAGTTGCGATGCATTGATATGTATAACATATGTTGGTTGTGATGCATGAGTGCATGATGGTTGATGCTCTAGGTTGGCCATATAGGAGCATTTTCATAGGCTAGAAATATGGTAGTGTTGCCAGTCATAGGCTAGAGTGTGACAATGTGGGCCCTGCCACAGGCTAAAAATATGGTAGTGTTGCCCGTCATAGGCTGGAGTGTGATAGTTATCCCACCACGGGCTGGAACGTAGTTATGGTAGTCTAGAGCTAAAAACTAGGTGAATTTAGATCCAATGTATGATTGGTTGAGTCTGAAGTTATTAGATGTGTGTTACATGATTGCATGATGGCATCTATATTTATTATTTGGTAGTTTGGTTTTACTTAATCTTGTATTTATACCATAAAGAGTATCTATTAAATTTCTTTGTAAAAAGGTAAATTTTATGTAGGGGAATCTTATGGGGCTGTTGAGCTCATTATATTTGTTAAATTTTTTTTAGATTGAGGTGATTAATTTGATATGATGGGATAGAGTGACATTGCAGCTATTGCGATTAGTTAGATAGATATAAATTCTATTTTAATAATTTTTCTAAAGATTGTAGGGAAAACAATGAACTTATGTTTATGACATTAGTGGATGTTTACCCGGTTTTTTTTAATTATGATAATTGCTATTTCTTTAAATGATAAATTTTTGTAGAATATAGTATGGATTGTTTATATCAGGCCTTGCATGGTCTCGAAGGCTTACATTAGGGTTCATGCGGCCGTGTCATGTGGCCGAATCATATGGTGTGTTTGGGGCATGACAGAAGTGGTATCAGAGCTTAGGTTTCTGATCATTCAGGATTCTAGGATTTAGGATCGAAGTGATAGTGGGTGAAGGAAAATTTTTAAATCTTATTTGAATTGAAAGTTTTGAAATGTGAATTAATTTTTATGATATATGGATATTAAATTGAAAACTAAATCTTATTGTATAAAGGTTGATATGGCTCAAAATAGAGGACGTGATCGACCTAAAAGGCCAGCCCGATTCGTCGATGGCATAATTGCATGAAAGCCCTCGCATAGCCCCTTGTGGTCCCCACCGTTGAAGTTCCTAATTCCCCTAGAGTAGGAACCATAGAAGCAGGGACATGAGGAGCACGAAATGCGAAAGAACCTTGGGTACAACCTATATAGCTATAGTGTTGTATACCCAACAAAAGGAGCTTTGCATAGAGGACATTCCTATTATGAACGAGTTCCCTGATGTTTTTCCAGATGAGTTACCAAGGTTACCTCCAAATAGGGAGATTGATTTCTCTATTGATATGATTTCTGGTATTGGTCCAATTTCAAAGACCCCATATAGGATGGCTCTAGAAAAATTAAGAGAGTTGAAGAAACAGTTGCAAGAGTTATTAGATAAGGGCTTTATCAGACCAAGTGTATCCCCTTGGGGTGCTCCTGTATTATTTGTGAAGAAGAAAGATGAAAGTCTCCGGCTATATATAGATTATTGGGAGCTGCATAAGATGACTATATGAAATAAATATCCCTTACCAAGAATTGAAGATTTGTTAGATCAATTGCAAGGAGAACAAATATTCTCGAAAGTTGATCTTCGATCAGGGTACCATCAATTGAAGATAAAAGCCGAGGCTATACTGGAGACAGTTTTAGGACGAGATATGGGCATTATGAGTTTTTGGTTATACCTTTTGGATTGACTAATGCACCAATTGCATTTATGGATCATATGAATTGGGTATTCAAATCTTATTTGAATCGATTTGTGGTAGTGTTCATTGATGATATTCTGATCTATTTAAAAGGCTCACAAGAATATGGAAAACATTTGAGGATAGTACTACAGACTCTTCGAGAAGAGAAGCTCTATGCAAAATTATCTAAATGTGAATTCTAGTTGGACAGTGTTGCTTTTCTTAGACATGTGATCTCTAAAGAAGGTATTTCAATGGATCCAAAGAAAGTGGAAGCTATGGTTGCATGGAACAAGCATTCTAATGTGTCTGAGGTACACAGTTTCTTGAGGTTGGCAGGGTATTATTGAAGGTTTGTTGAAGGATTCTCCCATATTGCCAAGCCTGTAACTCGCTTGACTCAAAATCGAGTGAAGTTTGAATGGATAGAGGATTGTGAGAAAAGCTTTTACAAGTTGAAAAGATGATTAGTGACGGCCTCGGTGTTAACTATTCTAGCTGTAACTGGAGGGTTTACCATCTATAGTGATGCATCACGTAGAGGACTTGGATGTATATTAATGCAAAATGGAAGGTGATTGCTTATGCCTCTAGACAATTAAAATCATATGAGCAGAACTACCCAACTCATGACTTAGAATTAGCAACGGTAGTGTTTGCTTTAAAAATATGGAGACATTACTTGTATGGAGAACAGTGTGATATCTTCACTGATCATAAGAGCTTGAAGTACATCTTTACTCAGAAAGAATTGAGTTTGAGGTAGAGAAGATGGTTGGAATTGTTAAAGGATTATGTTTGACCATTAACTATCATCCAGGAAAGGCTAATGTAGTGGCTGATGCTTTAAGCAGAAAATCTTTAGGTGAATTGGCAGCTCTGATAACTAATCAAAGACATATTTTATTGGATTTAGATAGAGCTGGTATTCGGGTCTGGATATATGACCCCAAGGTTCAACTTGCTGTACTTATAGTACAACCTATCCTAATAGAGAGAATTAATATATCTTAGAAGGAGGACCTAGAGTTACAAAAGATTATAAAAATGATGGAGACCGGTGTTCAAACAGACTTTCGAATTCATGAGGATGGTTCATTGAGATTTGGGGACAGACTTTGTGTACCAAATGATAAAGAATTGAAAGACGAGATTTTGGGTGAAGTACATAGTTCGGCCTATACTATGCATCGATCCTGGAGGTACCAAGATGTACTATGACCTAAAGAAAAACTTTTGGTGGACTGGTATGAAATGGGACATAGCTCTTCATGTTGCTCAGTGCTTAGTATGTCAGGTGAAAGTTAAACATCAAAGACCCGCGGGACCATTGTAGTCTCTTAATATTCCTCAGTGGAAATGGGAGCATATCACTGTGGACTTTGTGACTGGCTTGCCGAGAACCCCACGAGATAGTAATGCTATATGGGTGATTGTGGATCGATTTACCAAATCAGCCTATTTCTTACCATTTAGGGTTGGATTCTCTTTGAAGAGGTTGGCAGGCATGTACATAGAACAAATTGTGAGGCTGCATGGGGTTTCAATGACTATTGTATCTGATCAGGATAGTAGGTTTGTATCCCAATTTTGAAAGGTCTTCATAAAGCACTTGGCACCAAGTTGAGCTTCAATATTACTTTTCACTCACTAATGGATGGACAATCAGAATAGACCATACAGTCTTGAAGGATACGCTAAAAGCCTATGTTATAGATTTGGATGGTGCATGGGATAGTCATCTGGCCTTGATTGAGTTTCTTATAATAATAGTTATCAAGCAAGTATCCAAATGGCTCCTTATGAAGCACTATATGGAAGAAAATGCCGGTCTTCAATTTGTTGGGATGGTGTTGGTGAGCAAAAATTTTTGGGACCCGAGTTAGTGCAACAAGCTATGGAGAAATTACAAGTAATTCGAGAACGTCTTCGCACAGCTCAAAGCAGACAGAAGAGTTATGCTGACAACAGAAGAAGGAAACTAGAATTTCAAATCGGTGATCATGTGTTCTTGAAGGTTTCTCCTAGCAAGGGTGTGATGAGGATTGGACTTTGGGGTAAACTGAGTCCCGGATACATTGGTCCATTTGAGATTTTAGAAAAAGTTGGGGATGTGGCATATCGAATAGCATTACCACCAACTCTGTCAAATGTGCACAGTATCAATGTGCACAGTATCGATTCGGGAACAGAGAAGAAGATGAAACCATTGCATGAGTTCAAGGGCATTAGGATAGCAGGAATACCAACTGATCTAAAGATTTTTAAGGCCTAAAATTCTTTAAATCCCTTAACCACTGATAATTCTTTATCCTTGCATGGATTCGATCAGTTTTATTAGCTCTTGATCGACTGCTAGAAATCGCCGAAGGGCGGCACACAACCTGTTGCCGCCGGAATCCATCCTCCGACTCGGGCGCGATCAGTCTCCTGATTGGGCTTCCTTCTGGGTGGACCTGCAAAGAAGTCCTCACGCGAAAGGTGTTGGGGATGGTCCTCTGCGGAAGACCCTCCGATGCTCAAGTTAGTGGAGATCGACGAACAACAAATATGTAGAGAAGGACCCCTCTGAAGAGTCTCTCCAGGGGTGGCCTATCGGGAGCTCGGGTGGAGTGCCAATGGCGGAGAGGGAGGAAGCAGTGAAAGAGAGAGAGAGTGATGCTGAGACTGAGTGAGGAGCCGCGCATACATGCGTGGGAAGACCTAGAAGTGTCATATTTATAGGCAATCACCTAATCTTGAGCGCCTTCTGGAAGGTTCAAAGGTTGTTGGGATTCGAAGATAATTCGAATCAAGCTGTTGTGAGGCTGGTAAGATCCGTATCCTGTCCGTTAGAGGATCGATGGCTGGGAGAACTTCCTGATGGCCCGAGATCCGATGACTGTGTAGGTCCTAGGCCGTTATTGTAGGTCCTAGGCCACGTCTCGATGTGATTCATCGTTTGGAATTTTGTTACACTGAATTCGGGCTCTCCCATGCCAGGTTCCACAGGGGCATGGAAAGGCTCGGTTTGGACGGTCGAGGGATGACCCGGCCTTGATGGCCAAAATGTATAAATAGTTCGCACTATCGGGCATGAGCATGGCTTGAGCAGCCGAGGTACAGGGGCGGCTAAATATGACTGAAGAAATAAGCCGAATGCAAAAACAGTTTGGTTCCGCGGAGGTGCGAGTCGAGCTATGAGGCCGCTCGGGGAGGCCGAGCCATGGATGGCTCGGGGAGGCTGAGCTATGGGCTGCCCGGGGAGGTCGAGCTACGGATTGCTTGGGGGAGCCGAGCTATGGATTGCTCGAGGGAATCGAGCTATGGGTTGCTGGGGGAGCCGGGCTATGGATTGCTCGGGGAGGCCGAGTTATGGATTGCTCGGGGAGGTCGAGCTATGGATTGCTCGAGGGAACCAAGCTACGGACTGCTCGAGGGAACTGAGCTATGGGTCGCTCGGGGGAGCCGGGCTATAGATAGCTTGGGGGAGCCAAGCTATGGGTTGCTCAATCCGCTGAATTATACCTGTTAGCTCATTCCTTGCGGGCACAGTGTAGCAAGTGAGGGCCAGGGCTGATCTTAGCCCCTTTGCACGGTTATCGATGCAATGGTGATTTTACCTCTCAATACATGCCCCCCCACTCCTAGTTCGAAGCATAGGTTCGGGCGTAGGGAGTATAAGTCCAGGTGGAACGATTTGAGCTGTGGGACCCGGATTAGATAGCCCGAGCAATGATGCCCTATTTAATGCCGTACGACCGCTGTGCCTTCGTGGGCAAGGCTCCTTTTAGATCTCTTAATTCATCCTGAGGGATCGCGGAATGTTGGCCTTGCCATTTATCAGGGCGAGCTGACTGGTTTGTCTGATTTGTTGGGCTAGACGCTGAAGTATCATTATTAACCGAAGCTGACTGGAGCAGTTCGGCCGAGCTATTTACTTGTTTTCATTTTTTGTGCTTTGGCGCACTTGTAATTCCTCTTAGGAGGTTGTAACTTTTCTTTTGATGAGGAAATAAAGAAATTTTTCATTCCTTCTTTCTTTGGCCTCTGCTTCTTTTGTGTTGGAGAGTTGTTACTCCTATAATGCACTTTTTTATGTTGCAGCGTATTTCGGCAGTGCTATCGCGGCTCAGTCCTTGCTGAGGCCAAGATACAGCGATATTGCTCAGTCCGGCTGGGGCTTGCGAGCTACCCGAACCCGAGCTAAGTTTTAAAGAACGCTTAGTTCGGCCGAGGCTTGTGAGCTACCCGAATCCGAGCTAAGTTTTAAAGAACACTTAGTTCGACTAGGGCTTCCGAGCTACTCGAATCCGAGCTAAGTTTAGGAGAACATTTAGGTCGGCCAGGGCTTGTAAGCGACCCGAATCCGAGCTAAGTTTCGGCTTTGGTGTACAATTTGGGCCTATAGCTTGGCTCGGCTGAGGCTTGGCGATTTAGTTCAAGACCCAGCCTAGTCGAGGTTCGGAGATTCAGATCTCGAAGGGATAGCTCGGTTGTCACCGAGACTTCTAATATTTCATCCGGTTCTTGCAAAATTTGGCATGGACCGCCAAGGAGAACAGGCAGCGCATGGGGGCGCCCGATATTTACGATTTGGCGATTTCCAAGGAGAGTGAGCCAGCGTCAGCCGTAGACACGCCTTTTTATTTCTTTGCATTTTTCCAAGGGCAGCTGATTCGAGGAAGTCCGGTGGAGCTTCAGAATATTTTTTCGTGAGGGCCCGGCAGATCGGAAGGAACCCAGTCCCTAGAGAAGGAGGGAGGTTCCCGAGTACTTCATCGATGCTTACCGATTTTCCTCGGGAGGGGGCGCGACCCCTCGCGTCCTGCAAGTTTCGGCCAAGGCGGTGACGCATGGCAAGTTTCCATGGGTCGAAGTTAAAGGCTTGATCGATTGAGATGCCTGCTGTGAGCAGTTTAAATACGGACTAGTGAGATGTCTGTGCTGGTCATCCTTACCGGCCAGTCCCCAAAAAATTTCTGAGTATTGACATGGCTTCTGACAAAGCACGACGATCCAATGAGGCGCCTGACGGTGGCGCCAGCGGCCAATGGGGCCCCGGGAAAGCCGGGTTTCCATGACTGTCGACGGGGTGGCTTTAGCGACGGCATTCGCGAGCCACGAGCAGCTGCATAGAGTGGCCGAACAGTATCTATTGGCTTCCACCAGGGAGGTCGAGTTCCTCCGCCGCATCATCGGCTAGCAAGAAGGGGAAATAGCATCCCTCCGTCAGCAGGTTGCCGAGCTGGCTCGGCAGGAGGCGAGCTTGGTGGTCCCCGGAGTGATGATAAGCCCATGTGAGGGCTATTTTTATCTTTTCTTTTTCTTTTTGTCGTTTTCTTTGTGATAAGTAAAAAGGGAGGTTTTTTCAGCAACTTTTGTTTTTGCTGCCATCCCCAAGATTTTTGTCCCTACCGAACAACATTTTGCGTTTCGGAGACCAGCTAGGTCGGCCGGGGCTTGTAAGCGGCCCCAATCCGAATATAGTTTAAGGGAATACTTAGGTCGGTCGGGGCTTGTAAGCGGCCCGAATTCGAACGTAGCTTAGGAGAACACTTAGGTCGGCCGGGGCTTGTAAGATGCCCGAATCCGAGCTAAGTTTCGGAGATCGTTTATCCTCGTTTGGACCAGAGGCGGACCTAGGCGGTCCTTTGATCAGAAGGAGGTCTTTTACTTCTGCCGAGGTACCGGGAGATGTTCCCATTATCTTGGAGTATCTAAGAAGTCGCTCGGCTCAATCGAGGCCTCAGGTCATAGCTAAAGCACGGAGATTTCGCTCGTTTGGCCGAGGATCAACACTTTAGGTGCGGCTAAGGCACAGGAATATCACTCGGTTGGCCCGAGGATTTAATAGTAGAAGACGTTCCCCGACTTTGTTCGGGGCTTTTAGGCGGCTGTGTGGGGCCTGTCGAGGCCTTTAGAGATCACTAAAGGTGCAGAATATGTACCCGTTAGCGATATTGCGCAACGTATATTGTTCGAACCGGTCGAAGCTTGGGGATTGTTTGGAAATCCTTCAGTTTCGGTCAAGGTTTGCACACTTCGGTTTTTGCCGGGGCTTATGCACTCCGATTTTGGCTGGGGCTTTAGAATTCATCACTTGGCCCAGCCGAGGTTTGAAGATTCATTGCTCGGCCCAGCCAAGGTTCGGAGATTCGTTGCCCGGCCCGGCCCGGCCGAGGTTCGGAGATTCGTTGCCCAGCCCGGCCCAGCCGAGGTTTGGAGATTCGTTGCTCGGCCCGGCCCAGCCGAGGTTCGAAGATTTATTGCTCGGCCCAGCTGAGGTTCGAAGATTTGTTGCTCGGCCCAATCGATGTTCGGAGATTTGTTGCTCGGCCCAGTCGAGGTTCAGAGATTTGTTGCTCGGCCCAGTCGAGGTTCAAAGATTTGTTGTGAAGATTTGTTGCTCGGCCCAGCCAAGGTTCGAAGATTTATTGCTCGGCCCAGCCAAGGTTCAGATATTCGTTGCTCGGTCCAGCCGAGGTTCGGAGATTCCCTGCTCAAATAGATAACTCGGTCGTACCGAGGATTGGTAAGCAGCATCTGTTTCCTCCATGGTTTTTGGTGATATAATCGTGATAATCATGCCATGAATCATGAAAACAATATGCTGACAAAACCCTCACAGGTAAGCTCCCCTGAATAAGGTAGCTCCCCCTATGATGTTCAATTTAACAATTGTTCTTCCTTTTAACAGAAAATTTTAATGGTTGATACCATTTTAATTGCCTCTCCTTATGTGCAGTTAATTAGATACCAATAAATTAAGCTTAATTGAGCTTACTTGATCCAATGCATATACAAAAGCTAAATATTTCTCCCCTTTTTTTTTTACATTCAATGCATATACGATTAGGAAATGCTTACATAACTCTCCCCTTTTTTGTAATCAACAAAAAGATCAAGAAGGGTTAAGTAAAATGACAAAATTGATAGATTTTTCAAGGATCAAAAGATATTCATTAAGTATAAGATAAGTTCATTACATCAAAAGTCAATTGAAACTCTACTATATCAAACATCAAGCTATACATTACATTAAAGCTTCAAGATAAATCAACATCAAACTAGACTAATTATCAAAGACACTTCATTACAAGATAATCAAAAATGAGTTCTAAGAAGTCTTTGCAATTCTTCTACAATCCTTGCCATCCTTCACTTTGAGTCCTTACAAATTCCTTTAGTCTTTCATCAACAAATGCACATGCAGAATAATCTTGTCCTGAAGCTCAGCATTGCATTTGGAATAGGTTTCTGAGTCTCCACCAATATCTTTAAGTCCTCAAATATGTTCTTGAGATCATTCTTTAAGGATTCAGCAGAGGAACCAAGGGTAGACTCAATCATTCTAATGCGATCATCCAAAGAGTAAAGGGTTTCTTTCAAATTCATAAATTGGCTATCAAACTCTGTCTTCATTTCTTCTTTTTGAGCAGCAAATAAACTTTTGAGTTGCTCTAACTGAATATCTGAAAATCGACAGATGACATAGGTGGCGGTACAGGAACTGGAGCAGGAGCAGGAGGTGGTGAAGATCTGCTAGGCTCTGGTGAAGGATGCCTCGCTGATGGACCAACCTCAGATGGTGCAGAAGATCTAATGTCAGTGGCTCTCTCATCCAGATGACCTTTCTCTCCCATTGACCATTAACCTTCACAAAGCCCATCCGGTGCACAGTAGCCAAGCTATAGTAATCAGTGTGTCTAAGGTTCTTTGATGGCTCATTATCAGAAATTACAATACCTTGACTTCTAAACACCATAGTCAAAATCATACCATAGGGCAGTGAAGATCTCCTTTTGCCCCCAGCCTCAGCCATGTAGAAAATCATCATCCCAGCAAGGTTAATAGGCTGACCAGTCAGAACACTGTCCATAACTACAATGTCTCGCTCTGAGACATACTCAAATCGGCCAGTCTTAGGGAATAAGATCCTACTACAGATGTTGTGAAGTAATCTAAGCTCCAAGGGCAACTGATTAGCCCTAACTTCTTCAAATTCAGACACTTCTCTTCCTAACATCCTTGATAATGCATCAGACCTCTCACTATGAATGTCAGCAACTAATCCAGTGACAGGGATGCTCAGAAGATGTCCTAAACTCTGAAAAGGTAAGGTGAACTCTCTTCCCTCTAACAGAACTGATAATCCCACCGTCTCCCCTTGATAAATTGAAATAGAATTCCTTAACTAGGGCCGGATAAGTGGGAACATCCAACGAGCAAACCTTGTCCCAGCCAAGCTCTTTGATTTGTCTTCCAATAGAAAATCCCTCGGACTCAAAGAAATCAAAATCAACCTTTCTACCCATAGTAATAACTCTCCCGGCTAAAGTATCTACCTGTGGAGATGAGGGACCAGGATTATCTGAATGGGTCGAGGAAGAATCGTCGCTTGGAGACGGCTCACGGATGGGACGCCGAACCGTACGCTTCCCGGTGGTTACGGGAGCTCCAAGAACCGATCCTCTCCGCTTAGGTGCCATAGAAATCCTTGGGAATGTTCGATTTGAGGAGAATTTGGCTTGGGAGGTTTTGAGAGAGTTTGGAGAGTTTGGAAAGGGATTGGAAACGATAGAAATGACGGAGGTGTCGACTCTGCCCTAATAAAGTCAACTTGGGACCACCAGGTGTCGACTCCCGCAAAGTCGGGTGTCGACTCCAAGTCGCTAACACAGTTAGCGCTCGAACTGGAGTCGGCTCCACTTATACGGGTGTCGGCTCCAAGGTCAAGGACCGAGAGCGACACAGAAGAGGTGTCGACTCCTCAAATTGAGGTGTCGACTCCACTGACAGTTTCAGAGAAAAATAAATGAGTTTCAAACATCCGAAACTTGTCAAAATAGGGTCAATAAATTTTTGAAAAAATCTTTGGAATATGAAGAATCAAATTGCATAGATGACTAGATAAATTGTCCTTAAAATATGAAAGGAATCAGAAATTAATAGAATCTAGATAGTCATTCCTTAAGGGTTTCAAAATCATTCCAAAGGGTCACAAATCCCTAATTCACCTCTAAGATAACAAAATCTCTCTTCACTCAAAGGTTTTGTAAATATGTCAGCTAATTGTTCTTCAGTATTAACATAATCAAGACAAATTTCATTATTAGCTACATGTTCTCTTATAAAGTGATATCTAATTTCAATGTGTTTGGTTCTTGAATGTTGAATTGGATTTTTAGTTAAATTTATTGCACTTGTATTATCACATCTAATAGGAGTTTTATCAAGTGTTATGCCATAATCTTCAAGTTGTCGCTTAATCCAAAGGATTTGAGCACAGCAACTTCCAGCTGCAACATATTCTGCTTCAGCAGTTGATAATGCAACCGAATTTTGCTTTTTGCTAAACCAAGAGATTAAGTTACTTCCTAAGAATTGACATGCACCACTTGTACTTTTTCTATCTAGTTTACATCCAGCATAGTCAGAGTCAGAATATGCAATCAAGTTTAATGTTGAGTCTCTAGAATACCATAATCCTACATTTTTAGTTCCACTTAGATATCTTAAGATTCTTTTCACAGCAATTAAGTGAGATTCTTTAGGTTCAGATTGAAATCTAGCACATAGACAAACAGCAAACATGATATCTGGTCTACTTGCAGTTAAGTAAAGTAGAGATCCGATCATACCTCTGTAGTACTTTTGATCTACTTTCTTACCATCTTCATCTTTGTCTAATTTGCATGAAGGACTCATAGGTGTTCCAAGGGGTTTGATTGACTCCATTCCAAACTTCTTGAGAAGTTCCTTTGTGTATTTTGCTTGGTTGATGAAAATCCCCTCTTTGCTTTGCTTGATTTGAAGTCCTAGGAAGAAGTTGAGTTCTCCCATCATGCTCATTTCGAATTCACCCTGCATTAACTTAGCAAATTCTTGACACAAGAGATTGTTAGTAGCACCGAATACAATATCATCAACATATATTTGTACTACTAATAAATCTTTATCTTTTCTTTTCAAAAATAGGTTTTATCAACATTTCCTCTAGTAAAATCATTTTCAATCAGAAATTTGCTTAATCTATCATACCAAGCTCTAGGTGCTTGTTTTAAACCATATAGTGCTTTGTGCAATTTAAAAACATGATTTGAAAATTCATGATCTTCAAAACCAGGTGGTTGTTCAACAAAAACTTCTCATTTATAAATCCATTTAAAAATGCACTTTTAACATCCATTTGAAATAAATTGATATGCATATGACATGCAAATGCAAGTAATAATCTAATTGCTTCTAATCTAGCTACAGGTGCAAAAGTTTCATCAAAATCAATTCCTTCTTCTTGATTATATCCTTTTGCAACTAATCTAGCTTTGTTTCTAATTACTATGCCATTTTCATCTAATTTATTTCTAAATACCCATTTTGATCCTATAACAGAATGATCTTTAGGTCTATCTACAAGGGTCCAGACATTATTTCTAGTAAATTGATTTAATTCCTCTTGCATAGCTAACATCCAATTATTATCTTTTTCAGCCTCTTCAATGGTTTTAGGTTCAATTTGAGATACAAATGCAAGATGATTATTGATGTTTCTCATTGATGATCTAGTTCTTACTCCTTGAGATGGATCACCTATAATTAATTCTTTTGGATGACCATAGGCATATCTCCAATCTCTAGGAAGATCTACATCATTATGATTTGCATCAACAACATCAACTAGGAGAATCATCATCTTTAGCTCTTTGTTCATGATCTGAAGATACATCAATATTTAATTTTTCAATATCTCTTTCTAATATGTTTGTATCTTCCTCATCATCAATCTTTTCTGAACTCGATGCTAAAGATTCATCAAAAACTACATGAATAGATTCTTCTACAATTAAGTTTCTCTTGTTAAACACTCTATAGCTTTACTAGATTGAATATCCTAAGAATATGCCTTCATCTGATTTTGCATCAAATTTTCCTAGATTATCTTTACCATTATTATGAATAAAACATTTACAACCAAATGCATGAAAATAACTAATGTTTGGTTTTCTATTGTTCCATAGTTCATAAGGAGTTTTCTTAAGGATTGGCCTAATTAAAGCTCTATTAAGAATGTAACATGCCGTGTTTATAGCTTCCGCCCAAAAGTACTTTGGTAGGTTGCTTTCACATAGCATGGTACGGGCCATGTCTTCTAAGGTTCTATTTTTCTTTCTACAACTCCATTTTGTTGTGGTGTTCTAGGTGCAGAGAAATTATGATGGATGCCATTTTCAATGCAAAAGTTTTCAAATAAATGATTTTTGAATTCTGTGCCATGATCACTTCTAAGAGACACTATGGTGTTGTTTTTCTCATTTGTGACCTTCTTGAAGAATTTCAAAAATATTGGAAAGGTCTCATCTTTATGAGCTAAAAATAATACCCAAGTGTATCTAGAATAATCATCTACAATCACAAGACCATATTTCTTTCCTCCTAGACTAGTGGTTCTAGTAGGTCCAAAAAGATCCATGTGAAGTAGTTCAAGTGGCCTAGAAGTGGAAACAATGTTTTTAGTTTTGAAAGAGTTTCTAGTTTGTTTTCCAAATTGACATGCATCACAATTTTGTTATTTTCAAAATCTAGTTGTGGAAGGCCTTTTACTAAATCCATTCTAATTAATTTTGAAATTAGGTGTGTGCTTGCATGACCTAATCTACGATGCCATAACCATCCAATCTCATTCATATTAGCATTATTAGCAACTAAGCAATGATTACTAGTAGACAAATTGTCTAAATCAATCAAGTATACATTGCCATTTCTATTTCCAATAAATACAATGCTATTATCAATGGGATTAGAAACAGTGCAAATAGAAGCTTCAAATGAACTTTGAAACCTTTATCACACAATTGGCTAATACTAATTAGATTATGCTTTAAACCATTAACATATAACATTTTCAATAAATTGGAGGGAGTTATTTGAATTTTACCAAACCCCATGATTTGGCCTTTGCCATTGTCACCAAATGTAACAACTCCTCCTCTTTTGCTTTCAAGGGTGATGAATTGATCCTTGTCACCCGTCATGTGTCTTGAGCCGCCATTATCAGATACCACTTTCGCTTTTGATCTTTTGGCCGCAAGACACTCCTGCAAAATGATCAAGTCTTATATTTAGGTACCCAAGCCTTCTTGGGTCCTTCATGGTTAGTAGAATAAAGATTGTTCCTTTTGGAACCCATATTTTCCTTCCTTTACTACTTAAATTCTTGTTAATTTTCTTAAATTACATTCAAAGACTTTATGTCCTTTTTGTTACAATAATGACATAAACTTCATTTTTATCTTGTTCTTTTCTAAAGAAATTTTTACATACTTTTGTTTTATGTTAGGTCTATAACCTAATCCAGCCTTATCAAATATAGCTCTTTGATTGCTCAAT
>UESW01001749.1:252878-367258 GCA_900491605.1 Calamus simplicifolius | reverse complement strand
ATATCTTGTGAAGAATAAAGATTTTATGAGTTTGCTTCTTTAAGAAAATTCTAACATTTTTTTTTCTTTTATATATGCCATATAAAAGCTATGATCGGTTGGTCTTGTATCTTCTTTGACTAAGTCAGCTACTTTTTCCTCCTTTAGTTCAAAGCTTGAAGATGTTGTTGGAAGGCAACACATTCATCCCCATAGTATTAGCTAAGAACTTTAGTATCTCCCTAAAAAAGAGCAATTCATGAATAGATATTCTACCAATTTCAAGGTGTCCCCACAAAATACACAACCATTGCTTACTGCCCACCCTTTTTTTGATAAGAACTTCTCCCTATGAAGCTTGTTATATAGAAGGCTAGTCAAAGAAATACTTTGACTTTCTCTAAAACAAATACTTTCCAACCGTTTTGCAGAATGAGTACTTCACTCCACAGTTGTTGATAAATTTGCAAAGGAAGATCGCAGAATAATTGCCATATCTTTTTGGTTTCTAAATTGGCACCTCCACCTAATTCTATAATTGGCCCATATAGAAAAATGTGCTATTTCTGGTCTTTGATATTTCACATTGAAGTTGCTAAGCAATTCTTCTTTCTTATCCTTTGGTAAAGCTCTTCAAACTAGGTTGAGAGTGGAGAAGTTATCAACTAATTGTCCTTCCAAATTCCAATGCTTCTTTCGCTTTCTAACCTAAAGGTCGTGCAATTGCAGAAGGCATCGAGCTTATTACAAACATCCCTCCGCATTGGAGAGATCTTTCAAAGTCCACACCTCCTCCACATGACAATAACATCTCGAGTAATAAGCTTTCGAGATTAATTTGATCCAAGGGGTGCTCTCTTTTGTATTTCTGTTCAGGTACTTCCATACCTGTTTTGCCAACAATACAATGTTGATGTATTTCAGATTTTTAATTCCCAAGCCTCCTTCCCTTTTTTTCTTGGCGGACCATTTTCCAATTTACTAAGCAATGAAGACTACTAACTAACTCTTTTCCTTTCCATAGAAAAGACCGTCTTAAATTGTCAATCATTCATTGATTCACCCATTTTAACAATCGGAGCACTAATATGATGTAAGATGGGAAAACAGTAAGGACTGAATTAATAAGACATAGTCTGCCATCAATTGGTAACAATCTGCCCTTTTATGAAGTTAAGTCTTTTTTCTGTCTTCTCTAAGAATGATAGCTAGCATAGCTTTTGTAACCTCCTATCATGAAGAGGAATCTCCAAATAGTTGAATGGTAGCTCTTTTGTTTTACAATTCAACAATGTTGAATGAGCTCTTTCCTTGCCAATATTCAAATAAATCACTGAGCTTTTATGGAAGTTGATCTTAAACCCAATATATTTTCAAAATCTAATAGGATTGCTTTAATAGCAATGAGACTACCTCACTCCGCTACACAAAATAGTAAGGAGTCTATCTACAAAATGTTCTAATACCACAAAAGCATGAGGAGTCTGTAATACCTTTAACCAAATCCACCTGACCTTCACCCTTTCGCAATCTGGTGAGAACATCTGTGATCAATATAAATAGGCTAGGAGAGAGTGGATCGCCTTGCTGAAGCCCCTGCCTACGCTTGGTCCATCTTTCAAGATAACCATTGACTATCGCACCAATGGAAGCCAATTAAATATGTAGAAAATCCAATCAGTCCATTGAGATAGGAATCCATGGGCCACCAACACTTTCGCAACGAATGGCTAATTAACTCTATCAAATGCCTTTTCAAAATCAAGTTTGCAAAGAACATTTAGGTTGTAAGCTCTTCTACAATAATTTAGCATCTCAAGTGCTATTAAAAAATTCTTTCAATAACTGATCTTCCTTTGATAAATGCTAATCGTATTTCATCTACTAAAAAAGAAAGTTTGCTAAGCTTAAAACTAAAATTTTTTAAATAATTTTATAGATCCTATTAAGTAAGCAAATAGGATGAAGATCTCTAACAGTGAGGGCATCTTCCTTCTTTGGAATCACGGTAATGTAGGCAAAGTTTAATCTGTACATATCCAATGCACCCCTATGAAAGTCTTGGAAAAGGACCATGATGTCATCCTAAAGGAGAGCCCATTGTCTTTGTTAATAGAAGGAGAAACATCCAGCCTAGGTGCTTTAAAAGCTCTAAGATTGAAGAATGCTGCTTTATTTTTATTTTTTATTTTTGGAGAGAAAGGCTCTATAAGAGCGCTCATATCAATCAGGGTAGACCAATAAACCTCATAGGTAATGGTGATCGCACCTGGGCCGAACCCCCAATCGGCCATCATGGTCGGCCATCTTCAGTCGGAGTCGGCCAGTCGGCCTCGACCATCCCTAGAGACGATCTTTCTACTCAACCACCCGTGTCGGCCTCTTTCTACTTGGCCTCAGGACTCGACCATCTCTACTCAACCATCTAGGTCAGCCATCTCGGCTCGGCTCGGCCATCCGGATCAGTCATCTTCATTTGACTCGGTCATCTCTATTCGGCTATCTTTGCTCGAGTGGGCTATCTCTACTTAGCCAACTCTGCTCGATCATTTTTACTCGGCCATGGGCACAGTGACCCCATCGACGACTGATGGCACTGCGATAAGAGCTAGGAGAGCAATCGCCAGAGCCTCGCCGACTGTGCCATCGGGTTCGGAAAAAATGCCATCGACAGATGCGATGGCAAAATCAACGTGGTGGAGAATTTCTATTTGCACCGCCCAGATTGCTCTCCACACCCCCTCTCATTTAAAAAAAAATTTCTAAACTACCCTTCTCTTTTCTCTCCATACCCTCTGCTCTCGTCTCCTTCCCCCCTTCCGACGCCACTCCCGTCTTCTCCTCTCCCAGCAATGCCCCCTAGGCCCCATCTCCTTTCGTTTCCTCTTCGGCATCACCCCCTTCCCACTTTCCAGCACCGCCCCCTTCCCAACACCGCCCCCCTCCCTTTCGTCTCCTCTTCCTTCCCAGCGCCCTTCCTCCACTCCCGGCATGTGCTCTCCTGGTGCCCCCGACTCCCTGACACCGGCTCTCTCCTGGCGCTCCTCCGGCTCCCCGGCACCGGCCCTCTCTGGCCCCAGTGCCCCCCTCCTTTCCGGCACCTTTCGGTCAAATAGGACGAACGAATGGACTCTGTTCGGTCTTGTTTAGCCTAACGAAGGGACTTCATTTGGTCATGTTCAGCCAAACGGAGGGCCATGGCCGAACAAAGATCTTTTGTTCGGTCCTGTTTGACCAAACGTACCGGAAGGGAGGGAGGCGCTGGGGGCCGATGCCGAAAAGCCAGGGAGGGGCATCGGAGAGAGCATGTGCCGGAAAGTGAGAGAGGTTCTGAAAAGAGGAAGAAGATGGGAGGGAGGGGGCGGTGCCGAGAAGGAGAAAAAGGGTGGTACAGGAGAGGAGATGTATAGGAGGGCGGGGGTATGGAGAGAAAAAGGTGGGTAATTTAGAATTTTAAATGAGGGGGATGTACTGAGTAATTTGGGCGGTGCAAATAGAAATTCCCTACGTGGTGACCAACGCAGCAATGATAACCCCGTCAACATGAAGCCAAGCATAGGGGTGCAACTTGGGCCAGGTTCAACCCGAACCCAGCCCGCCAAACCCGATTTACAGCAGTGTTTAAACTCATGTTTGCCTAACCCAAACCCAAAAAACCCGAGCTTAACCCGGCCCAATTTGTAATTGACCCGGGTTATGGTTGACCGCAACCCAAACCCAAGGGTTACCCGAATAGGGGTAGCTTATCGGCACCAGATTTTTGGGGCATTGAAGGCACCAATCGAGCCGGACAAGATGGCCAACTTGAGGGCGAGGAGGGCAAGGCCGTCGGTCACAGGCAAGAAAGAGGATAGACATAAAGGCGAATCATCCGCACATTTCGTTTGACTTCCCACCTCCTCTTCTTTGTTTATAGCACCTCCTCCTCTTTTTTGTTTAAGGTAAGACTTTTTTTAATACAATGTTAAAGCCCGAGTCCAGCTTATGCGATCGGCAAGGAATTTTATTTTTCGTCTTTGGGATTCATAATTCGGTGTTTATTTACTTTGAAAAAGTATTTTATTTTTTTTTCATCAATCCGAATTCTAACCCGAAACTCAACCCAAACCCGATTTTTAAAAACAGGATTAGAGTTGAGGTTTTACAAATAGGGTTAGGGTTAGGGTTAGTATTGACATTTTATAAATAGGGTTAGGATTAGGGTTGAGAGAAACCCGAGTTTCATGAGCCCGAGTTGCACCCCTAGCCAGGCACTCTCCACTAATCTATGCTAGATCATCTTCCACCACGACATGGTCATCAAACTCAAGGAAGAGCTCCTCATGAACTCCTACAAGATCCTTGACGGCCGCGTGCACATCATTGGCAGCCCATGCATCACCATCCAATACGTGAGCCTCATCAACGGCCTCCATATCCAACAACGACATACTCACCAAGACAAGGTGACACTCTTGGGGCACAGCAATAGCTTAATGTTTGACAAAAGCATGTCACGATCACCTTCAGCCACTTTGGAGGTCTCATTCAAAGGATGCCGAGTGAGTAACGACCACACGCACTGGGAGATGTAGTCCATTGGAGGGAGCGTTGCGCCCACTATAAACAACCAGGGAATAGGTTCTTAGCACAAGATGACTGCTTCTCTAAAGAGGTCTAACAACTAAGCAACTGCTCCCGATATATGAAGCCAACAACGACTCGTACACATTTACACAGCACAAAGCACTTTTCTAATAAGTTTGAGCTTTTTTTCAAGTTCACGACTATCGCTTAAAGCATTTACTATTGAGATTTTGTTTAACTAAACTAAGGTATTGTGGATATGTTTATGTAATAGTCGCGGACTTTCCTACGGCAATTCTTGCTTCAAAAGCCGAAGCGACTTGATGCTTCGTTTCAAAAAGAAAATTTATCCATTTTCTTTAAATCTTTGCAACGGATATGTTACGAAATGATGCGGCTCTCCGGAAATTAACGCTTCACATGCTCCAACGCCGCGGCACTCAATTTCTATAAATCCACATATAAATCAAATCAAATATAATAATATATTCTTGTTTACAATCGAGTTTTTATAAGTGCTTTGGTGCAAACTCGATAAAAGGCTTGTCTTATCCTGCGGCGTATTTGCTATTCACCCACAGAGCATTCGAGAGGGTGCAAATAACGCTTAAGGAAAGAGTTCCGTGCGTGATTCATACCTATCCTTATCTTCATCTCTCTCGGTTCTTATCTTAATCATTATCCATATCTCTTCATATCTAGACTTTCCTATTTCAAATTTTCTCAATAATCTTAAGCGTTATTTGAAGAGACCGAGACTTCTATCGCCACTATCAAGTTGATGAACCAAGATCTTATCAGACTCAATCAATTTGATGGCACTAATTTCATTCGTTGGCAAGATAAGTTAAAGTTTCTTCTCACTGCATTAATGATCTTCTACATCCTCGATCCGGACTTGGTGCCTATACCGGAGTCAACTAAAAATGACTCCGACGAAGTCAAGGCAGAGCGCAAGAAGCGAAGGGAGGACGAATTCATATGCTGCGGGCACATCCTCAACGCTCTATCTGATCAATTGTATGATCTATACACTAACACACAACCGGCAAAAGAGATATGGAACACATTGGAATACAAGTACAAGGCCAAAAGGAAGGTACGAAGAAATTTTTCATCTCTAAATATTTTGATTTCAAGATGTGTGATGAGAAGTCAATTCTTGCACAAGTGCATGAATTGCAAGTGATTGTCAACAAACTCAAAGCAGTGAAAATCGATGTTCCCGAGTCTTTTCAAGTTGGTGTGATAATCATAAAATTACCGCCATCTTCGAAGGGCTATAGGAAAAAACTTCTCCACAACACCGAGGATTTTTTCTTGGAGCAAATTCAAAAACACCTTCAAATCGAGGAGGAATCGAGGATGAGGGAGAAGTTGAAGAATGTCAATGTTGAAATGGGGTTTTCAAAGGCCAATGCTGTGAGCAAGCCTAAGAAGGACAAAAAGGATGGCAAAGCAAACTATCTTGGTCCCAAAAAGAATCAAGAGAAGTTCAAGAAAAAGAAGCCCAAGGGAAGCTGTTATGTGTGTGGCAAACCCGGGCAATTTGCTCGTAACTGTAGACACCGCATGGGCCAAATTAAGGAAGCAAATGCCACCAATGTTGACGATGATGAAATCATCGCCGCCGTGAGAGAAGTCATGGCGGTCCATGGCAAGGTCCTCGGATGGTGGTACGATACTTGCGCCACCGTCCACGTTTCCTATGATAAGTCTATGTTCAAGACTTATGTAGATGTCACCGATGGACAGGAGATACAGATGGGCAATGAAGGTCGGTCCAAGGTGTATGGCAAAGGAAACGTAGAACTCAAATTCACTTCTAGCAAAAAAATTACTTTGTCAAATGTGTTGCATGTGCCGGATATGAATATGAACCTTGTTAGTGGGGATCTTTTGGGAAAACCAGAAATAAAATCCATTTTTGAGTTGGGCAAACTTATCTTGACCCGTAATGGTATATTTGTTGGCAAGAGCTATTTTAGTGATGGAATGGTGAGATTATGTATCATTGACGATTCTATTAATAAAGATGTTGCTTCCGTTTATATGCTTGACTCAATTACATTATGGCATGGTAGACTAGCACACATTGGAATTAGTACCATGAAAAGGCTTGTTAAATATGGTTTGATTTCTTGCAAAATTGATGAGTTCAATAAATGTGAAATATGCATTAAATCAAGGATGACTAAGAAACCATTTCATAGCGTTGAGAGAAATTTTCAACTTATTAGAACTTGTGTATTCTGATATATGTGAATTTAATGGCATGTTAACTAGAGGTGGGAATAGGTATTTCATTACCTTTATTGATGATTGCTTTAAATTCACATATGTTTATTTATTAAAGCATAAAGATGATGCTTTCCATGCTTTTAGAATATATAAAGTGGAGGTAGAAAATCAATTAGGTAGAAATATTAAAATCCTTAGAAGTGATAGGGGTGGAGAATATTTTCCTAATAATTTTAATGCATTTTGTGAAGAAAATGGCATATATACCAAAGTTTCGCACCACGTACACCACAACAAAATGGTTTGGCTGAACGTAAGAATAGAACATTACAAGAGATGATCAATGCTATGTTAATGCATTCCGAATTGCCATTTAATTTATGGCGTGAAGCTTTATTTGCTGCTTGTCATATTTTAAATAGAATTCCTTTAAAGAAAACTCAAACCTGTCCATATGAGATATGGAAAGGAAGAAAGCCCAATATTGGGTATTTCAAAGTGTGGGGGTGTCTTGCCTACTACAAGAACCTAGAACCCAAAAGAACCAAATTGGGTCCCAGAGGGATAAGAAGTGTATTTGTTGGTTATGCCACAAATAGCAAAGCTTATAGACTCTTGGATCTAGAGTCTAACGTGATAGTGGAATCTAGAGATGTGGAGTTTCTTAAAAATTTAAAGAGTAATAATTCTCAAGCTCCTACAAATTTAAAGAGTAATAATTCTTATGAGGAGAGATCTTCAAAGGTTGTTGAAGAACAACCGGAGCTTCGGAAAAGTAAGAGAATTCGAAAGGCTAAGGATTTAGGACCCGATGAAATAGACTCTTAACGTATTTCTCTTTATTTAGTTGAAGGAAGTAGAGAGAATTTTATCCGTAGGGTACCTATTTTTCTTCAAGTGGAAGATGATCCTAAAACCTTTAAGGAAGCTATGGCTTCAAGGGATTCAGCCTTTTGGAAGGAAGCTATTCAAGATGAAATGGATTCCATTATAGTTAACCATACTTGGGAGCTTGTAAATTTACCCAAAGGGTCTAAGCCTATTGGTTATAAATGGGTGTTTAAGAAGAAGTATCATAATGATGGTACTTTAAATACCTACAAAGCTAGACTAGTAGCTAAAGGTTTTCGACAAAAAGAAGGAATCGACTATTTTGATACATATGCACCTGTAGCTAGAATAACAATTATTAGAGTATTATTTGTAATGGCTTCATTGCACAACCTTTATGTTCATCAAATGGATGTCAAAACGGCATTCCTAAATGGTGATCTCGATGAGGAGGTCTACATGGAACAACCAGAGGGTTTTATCTTACCGGGTAATGAACATAAAGTGTGCAAGCTTGTTAAATCCTTGTACATATTGAAACAAGCGTCCAAACAATGGCATGAGAAGTTTGACTCTATCATACTCTCAAATGGATTTGTTCACAATGTTTCTGACAAGTGTTTATATACTAAATTGCATGGTGACTTTATGGTATATGTATGCCTTTATGTTGATGATATGTTGATTATTAGCAATGAAATGAAAGGCATACAAAAAACGAAGAGGTTTTATCATCTACTTTCAAGATGAAAGATCTTGGACAAGTTGATACTATTTTGGGCATCAAAGTAAAACAAAATAGTGGGGGTTTTAAACTTAGTCAATCACATTATGTTGAGAAAGTGTTACACAAGTTCAAATATTTGAAGTTCAAAGAAGTGAACACCCCGTTCGATCCAAGTCTAAAGCTTAAAAAAAATAGTGGATGAGCTATGGCTCAACTTGAGTATGCAAGTGCTATTGGTTGTCTAATGTATTTGATGCAAGGCACTAGACCCGATATAGCATTTGCAGTTAGTAAGCTGAGTAGGTTTACTAGCAATCCGAGTGTAGAGCATTGGAAGGGTATTGGTAGAGTCTTTGGTTATCTTTTGAAAACCAAAAGACTAGGTCTACAATACTCTAAATTTCTTGCTGTATTTGAAGGATATACCGATGCAAGTTGGATATCAAGAGTGGAAGATAATAAATCTACCACTAGTTGGGTGTTTACACTAGCGGGTGGTGCAACATCTTAAAAATCCAAGAAACAAACTTGCATTACACACTCAACAATGGAGTCAGAGTTTGTGGCTCTAGCTTCAGTAGGACATGAGGCTGAGTGGTTAAGGGATCTTCTATTAGAAATCCATTGGCTTATGAGAATATTTCAACCGTATCAATACATTGTGATAGCTAAGCCACTTTAGCGAGAGCGTACAGCGAAGTGTACAATGGGAAGTCTAGACACATTAGTCTAAGACATGAGTATGTGAGAAAATTAATCAAGGATGGAATAATTTCTCTTACTTTTGTGCGATCAAGCTATAATCTAGCTGATCCACTTACTAAACCTCTTACAAGAGATTTAGTGAAGACGACTTCCAGAGGAATGGGTCTAAAACTCCTTGAGTAAAAGTCCACCAATGATGGTAACCCAACCTAATACTAGGAAATGACTAGTCTTAGGTTCATTGGGTAACAATAATTCATTGATAAGTGGATTGTAGCTGTACTTAGTGTATAGTGCTGACTGTTACAAAATGAAGGGTTGAACTTTTTAAACTCTTAATGAAGTTCAGTCATGTGGACAAGTATCTATTGTAACAGAGATACTGAAAGAACTTCACCTATGTGAACCTTGAGATAGTGCCGTCTCAAGTGAGAGTTGAAGTTTCTCTCATGAAAAGGTTCATAAAATAGGATAAGCACATGGCCATAAATCGTGCTAAGCATGTGGTATAGACAAGAAACATTAAGGAGTGTGTGTGAAGTATCATCGGTTTTCACACAAGGAATAACTGGTTCAAAGCGTTTATGCTACCTGAAATTTCGTTAAAACTTTATGGTATTTTCACTGAGGTTAGGTTCAAATCGAAAGATACCTAGCTGTATTAATGCTCCTTGTCCTTAATTTTATATGCGAACTTAGTTTGTTTTAAACAAGTGGAGGATCATTGAGATTTTGTTTAAATAAACTAAGGTGTTGTGGATATGTTTAGGGAATAGTCGCGGACTCTCCCATGGCAATTCTTGCTTCAAAAGCCGAAGCGACGTGATGCTTCGTTTCAAAAAAGAAACTTTATCCATTTTCTTTAAATCTCTGCAACGGACATGTTATGAAACGATGCGACTCTCTGAAAATCTATGCTTCACAGGCTCCAGCGCCGCGGTGCTCAATTTCTATAAATCCACATACAAATCAAATCAAATATAATAATCTACTCTTGACTAAATCAAGTTTTCATCAGTGCTTTGGTGCAAACTCGATAAAAGGCTTGTCTTATCCTACGGCGTATTTGCTATTCACTCATAGAGCATTCGAGAGGGTGCAAATAACGCTTAAGAAAAGCGTTCCTTGCATGATTCAAATCTATCCTTATCTTCATCTCTCTCAGTTCTTATCTTAATCATTATCCCTATCTCTTCATATCTAGACTTTCTTTTTTAAAATTTTCTCAACACTTACTTGAGCATCAAAGGATCTTCGTCGAAATCTTCAATCTAAGACTTTTTGCAAGCTTTTGATCGAGCGAAGCCCATTGAAAAATCCTTGGCATGCTAGAGAAGGCGACTAAACGCTCACAGACGATCGAGAAAGATGATATGACGTCAACATCCCCTAATATCTCTTTACGGCGCGCCTCTTAGAAGCTTCACCTAGTCCGCTAGCATTCCAAGAAAGAATAATCCTGGTTCTCTCTTCTATAGCCCCTCGGATGCAATGCAGAAAGCACATCAACCCCGAGATGCTATCTCCGCCTTATCCCTTTCCCTCTCCAACTGTCCAACTATCTCGTGAGCAACTGCCTCCAGAATGCACAACCTGCAGTTCTTGTCCCATTCAATTAGAAGTTGTTGAGGGATATTGTTGCCGCCGGGATCTGTCCTCGGACTCGGGCGCGGTCGGTCTCCTGATCTGGGCTTCCTCCTGAGCGGACCTGCACAGAAGTCCTCACACGAGAGGCATTGGGGGTGGCCCTCCGCGGAAGACCCTTCAACGCTCAAGTCAGTGGGGATCGACGATCAATAGAAATGAGGAGAAGGATCTCTCTGGGGAGTCCCTCCAGGGGTGGCCAATCGGAAGCTCTGAGAGCGCCGACGAGCAGTGAAGGTGAAAGAGAGTGAGTGTGAGTGAGAGTGGGCCAGGAGCTGTGTGCGCGTACCTGAGAGAATCTGGGAATGTCATATTTATAGGCAATCACCTGGATCTTGAGCGCCTTCTGGAAGGTTCGAAGGTTGTTAGGATACAGAGATGATTCGAATCAAGCTGTTGTAAGGCCGGTTGGATCCGTATCTTGTTCGTTGAAGGATCGACGGCTGGGAGAGCTCTCTGATGGTCTGAGATCTGATAAATGCGTAGGTCCTAGGCAGTTATTCTAGATCCTAGACCACTCCTCAATATGATTCTTTGTTTGGGATTCTATTACGATAGGCCTAGGCTCTCCTGCGTCGGGTTCCACGGAGGTGTGTGCTGAGCCATGGATTGCTTGGGGAGGCCGAGCTATGGGTAGCTCGGGGAGGCTGAGCTATGGGTAGCTCAGGAAATCGAGCTATGGATAGCTCGGGGAGGCCGAGCTATGGGTAGCTCGGGGAAATCGAGCTATGGAAGCTCAGGGAAGCCGAGCTATGGATAGCTCGGGGAGGCCGAGCTATGGGTAGCTTGGGGAAATCGAGCTATGGAAGCTCGGGGAAGCCGAGCTATGGGTAGCTCGGGGAGGACGAGCTATGGAAGCTCAGGGAGGTCGAGGTATGGGTAGCTCGGGGAAATCGAGCTATGGAAGCTCGGGGAAACCGAGCTATGGGTAGCTCGGGGAGGCCGAGCTATGGGTAGCTCGGGGAAATCGAGCTATGGAAGCTCGGGGAAGCCGAGCTATGGGTAGCTCGGGGAGGACGAGCTATGGGTAGCTCGAGGAAATCGAGCTATGGAAGCTTGGGGAAGCCGAGCTATGGGTAGCTCGGGGAGGACAAGCTATGGAAGCTCGGGGAGGCCGAGCTATGGGTAGCTCGGGAAATCGAGCTATGGAAGCTCGGGGAAGCTGAGCTATAGGTAGCTCGGGGTGGACGAGCTATGGATGCTCGAGGAGGCCGAGCTATGGGTAGCTCAAAAAATTGAGCTATGGGTAGCTCGGAGAAGCCGAGCTATGGGTTGCTCGGCCCACCAGACCACATTAGTCAGCTCGTTCTTCATAGGTGTAACGTAGTGGGCGAGGGGATGGGGCTGATCTTAGCCCCTTCGCACAGTTATCAATGCAATGGCAATTTTACCCCTCAACACATGCCCCCCACTTCCTAGTTCGAAGCGTAGGTTCGGGCGTAGGGAGTATAGACTTAGGTGGCACAATCCAAACCGAGGGACACGTTTTTGACAGCCTACGCAATGATGCCCTAATTAATGCTGTGGGGTCATCTTGCCTTTTCGAGGTAGATCCATCGTTCCTTAGGGGCGAAGGCAACGACTGGGGAGGCGCCACGTAGGAGATCTCGATTTTTACGGTGCCCATAGTGGAGGTTCTGGATACCTTGGTTGAGATGCCTCATCTTCACCCTGAGGCAGTTTTTCTTAGGAAAAATGGAGCCGTGGCGGCGCCATCCCTATTTGAAGCGCTCTTTTGCTTTTCCTCAGAGAACTTCGTCTTTCCGCTTTCACAGCAATCCTGCTCAGCATCTCTTGCGACTGAAGACATGGTGAGTCCAAGCGATCAGGCTTCGGAGGTGACCTTGGCGGACCTGGAGCGGATATGCCGTCTGTACAAGATCCCTCAGGATGTTACTTGTCGCTTCCGACGGCTGAGGATAGGGTAACATCCGGATTGGGGGACGGAGCGTTCTGCTACGAGGAAAGTTTAAGGGTAGGCCTTGGGTTTCCTCTTCATCCGCTGGTGCGGGCGGTGATGAAGTTCTATAATATATGCTTTACCATGGTGGCTCCCAACAGTTGGCGTAACCTCATCGGGTTCATCTCGTTATGCAACCGTGTTGGAGTGACCGCGACCCTCCCAATGTTCAGGGTATGTTTCAATCTGGTCTCTGGGAGGGCCTTAGAGTGGCCCTACATCAACCCCCGGAGATCCTTCAAGATGATCTCCGATAATCCTTCGTCGATAAAGGAGTGGAAGTTGCGATTCTTCATAGTCAAGGGGAATATTAGCTCAGATTTCCCTCGAGTGTGGGGACAGTATGCAAAGGATCCGAAGCGCATCCGGAGTTAACTGAGTCGAGAAAAGGGATCTGGTCATGTTGCACGGGAGTCGAGCACTCCCAGCCAGTGTCCTTCTATCGGAGGACGCTCTCTTTGCGGCCGGATTGAGCCCCGTCGATCCTCACGGTGAGTATTACTTCGCGGCCGATAGCCTAATGTGGCTCCATTTTTTATTTTTGTGCAAACTAACAGGCGAATCATATATCCCTTGCAGCCGAAAGATCGGCGCTCGCAGACCAAATAAGGGAGGAGCTGGGAAAGCGCCGCAGGTGATCCGGCTCCAGCAGCAAGCATCAGGCCGAGAAGAGGCCCCGCCCCTCCGGCTCTTACCATAGGAGGATCGGGAGAGACGGTGATGACCGGCGCTCCTCGTTTCCATGGACCGGAGGCATCGAAGTTCCGGCGGTGTATGATCTTTTGGCGGGGAGGAGGGTCTGTCTGGAGGTGAAAGTCGGGATGTCGTAGGGGTTTCAGAGGAGGCTGCTGAAACTTCCTCCCCGCCTATCATCGTTCTGTCCGACGATGGCGAGGGAGAGACGCCGGTTGGCTTGGGGGCCCCCGTAGGCAAGGCGGTTCGGTCTCCCTCATTGAGGCCAGTGGTTCAGAGAGGTTACAGGCGGAGGTGGGAGCGACCTTTGCTTCCATCGAGGCGGGGGAAGTGGTTATGGCTGCTGAGGTTTGGCCTGGGTCGCTGGTAGGAGAGCCAGCACGCGACGAGGAGATGTCCAAACCCGCCGAACCAGCGATCGAAACTCGCAGGGGCCTTCTGGTGAAGGGCCTTCCACCGAGGCACAGGAGGCTCCTGAGGAAGCTAAAGTTCCCGAAGAGTCTGTTGTGGGTAGGGGGATTTCTGAAGAGGCAGAAGTAGAGGAGGAGGAAGAAGGAGAAGGAGGGAAACCGTCGAGCGAAGGGGATGCTCGGCTGGGGCTCCCCTCGCCGGAGTCGAAATGCCCGAAGCTTCTCAAGCGAGGGCTCTGGTGGTGGAAGCCGGCCAACCGAGGACCTCATGGGTCGCGGGTGCCGAGGTTGGCTCCCTGAGCGTGGACTTCCACTCACGCGACTCGGAGGTGAGCGCCAGGTTCTCTGCTCTGATGCGGTCCGCGTTTCAAGGGGGAGAGAGTTCCTCGACAGGAGGGAGTCACTCGGAGGACGTTGTTGAGATGGCCTTTAGACGTACCGGGGCACCGAATGAGGCTTTTCTCCTCCCGAGATTGACGATCTTGCTCTCATGAGGATCGCTACAGACTACGCGTCTCGGGTAGGTTGTCGCACCGAAGTAAGGTCTTTAGTCAACTAGTTCGACTGTGTTTTTATGTGTGCAATCCTTTTTTGCAGAATACCCTGATCATGAGGGCGCTAAAATGGCGCTTGCATCTGGCTGTCGGAGCTTGGGCTCGGGCCCGCCAGGAGGTTGATTGCCTCAAGGAGAGGGTAGATTCTACTGATAAACTTTTCGAGCCCTGGTGGTCTTTCAGAGGGAGCTCGAGGAGGCTCGCAGGGTTCTTGCAGTTGAGAGGGAAAGATCCTCTCAACTTGCTACACAGGTCGGTGAGCTTCAAGGCTTCCGTGAGCAGTCCGAGAAGCTAAGTCTGGAGTTATTCCAGACCAAGGCGGAGCACAAGAGCAAGGTCAACTCTATGCATTAGTTCTTTGATAAGAGGTGGGATCAGCTGAAAGCCAGCCATGCCGAAGATAAAGGAAACTGGAGCAAAAGGCTCGAGGAAGAAGAGCATAGGTGTCGGCGGTAGTAGGACCACCTCACCCGCCTGAATAAAGAGCTTGCTGACACAAAGGATCGGCTAAAGTGGTCGGATGAATGAGCTGCCCAACTATCTGACGAGCTCGACTTCACCCATCAAGAAATTGGAGACACCCAGTCCCGGGTGGACGAGCTAAAAGAGAGCCTTGGCAGAACCAATCGGCTAAGTCTCGGGCTCTTAACAGGGTCCAAGTGCTGGAGGGTGAGCTAGCTCGGCGGGGCGAGCAGGTAGGGTGCCATTTGTTTAACCCGTTTTGGTTTTCCGGCTTCCGCTTTACTTGGCTCTTTGTCTGCAGTTGAACAAGGTGGGCCAAGAGTTTCAGGACTGGTTGGCGGCATTCGGAGAGGAGGCGGCCTCGAGGCACCGAAGGATCTCCGAATTGGAGAAGCAATTAGTCGAGGCAAACGCGCGGGCCTCTTCAGCGGTGGAGGAGTACAAGAACTCTACCGAGTTTGCCGACGAACGCAGGGCGGCCTGCACAGACGCATTCCAGCTCGGCGAAGAGGAGCGCGGGCTAAGGTTGCTCAAACCTATCCTGACCTGGACCTGTCTTGTTTGAAAACTGAGTATTATGAGACACGCACCCCGGGGGTCGAGGAAGACGAATATGGGGAGATTTCTGACGTCGACCTCGAAGTTGTTCTGGGAGTTGACGTCGCCGCCGAGGTATCCCGACGGGATACCGCCGAGGAGGGAGGACCAAGCGACGCTCCCGCTGGTGCCGCCGCAAGAGATGCCGAGTCTGATCCCAAGTCTTGACCCTTCGGGGACTCATATGTATTTTCTTTTTCTTTCGTTTTATAGTTTGACCGAAATCAATAAACGAGTCAGTTGTTTTCATTTGTTTGTCTCCCTTGGATGATTTCTTGTCTTAAATTTTCGTCCCAACTGCGAGTGCCGTTCGGTTCATTTTCTGGAAGGAACATCTTGGTCGAGGCCAAGGCATAGGGATAGTCCTGTTGAGAGAGTCAAGTGACAACGTAGCTTGGTATAAAAGGTGGGGGTTGAGAGACGATTTAACTCGGCTTAAGCCGAATGACGCAGTGGTTCGGCCAGGGCCGAAGAATGATGTGGCTTGACTAGGGCCGAGGGACGAAGTAACTCGGCTAGGGCCGAAGAATGAAGTAGCTCGGCTAGGGCCAAGGGATGAAGTAGCTCGGCTAGGGCCGAGTGATGAAGTAGCTCGGCTAGGGCCGAGGGATGAAGTATCTTGGCTAAGGCCGAAGAATGAAGTAGCTCGGCTAGGGCCAAGGGATGAAGTAGCTCGGCTAGGGCTGAGGGATGAAGTAACTCGGCTAGGGCCGATGATGAAGTAGCTCGGCTAGGGCCGAGTGATGAAGTAGCTCGGCTAGGGCCAAGGTAGTCCGTCTTATCAGTGGCCAAACTGAGATTGCGCCCTCAACGAAAAGAGGGGAGTTCGTCCCCGAACAGGGTGTTTGCTGAATCTTTGCTGTCATCCCCTTATTCTTTTTTGGTGAAAAGAGGGTTTTGCCTTTGCATCTATTTATTACCCCTGTCAGTGCTTTGTCTTTTCCAAGGCGGATCGATTTTGTTTCACCGAAGTAGGTGGTACGGCTCTGCGACCAGCAAAAGGTCGCCTGGCACTTTCCGACGAACCTCTGTTGTGTTGACCTTTTCCAACGTAGATCGCTTTGACATGCGGTGTTAGTGCTCATTTGCCATTGGAGGATGTCATTTTCGCTGGACGATCTCCCAGATCTGCCAGTATCTGCAAGGTCGGCGGAAGGTTTTATGCATTTAAAGCTCGTGATCCGGGATCAGAAGTAATCTTTTGGCATGCGTCATGGCTTGGGCGACGTGCCTGGCGCACATTGGGGGGCGCTGTTTTCATTTCAGGAGGCCATGTGGTGGCACGAGCTTGGCGTTTTAAGTCTCGGGGCTTTCTGGTAACTGTTCCCGGCTCGTCTCCGCCTATAAAAGAGGGGAGGAGGGCTGTGTTGGGCCATCCCGAAATTTTCTTTTCTGTAACTCATGAAGATACTCATGATGCCTGTCTCTCTGAGGTTTAGAGTGGGAGGACCGAGCTTTCCTCCTGCAAGTCGTCGCTACCCCCCGAATAGTTGGGGTGATGAAGGAGCCGCTAGGGGTAGCTTGCCTTCAAAAGAAAAGCTCCGAGATTGTATGGAGAGCGCACAGGAGGTCCGCAGAGATCGCATAGAGAGTGCACATATATGCTTCCTGTGTGACCTTTGTGCTTCACCCTTCGGGACGTAGGGTAGGAAGTCCACGCGTGCTCCCCATGGCTTGCGTGAATTTCTCCTCCTCCCCTGGCCCGGATCCCTGGGCTCGTCCGTCAGGGGAATCTTTTGCCGCGTGAGGAGGGGGTGATGGTGTGTGGTCCGCTAGTACATTGCCTTTCGACTTGGGCAATGGCTAGCTATACACACTAGATTTGGGGGAGTGCCCTGGTATCAGGGTCCGCGATCTTCCCTCCTACCTCGTCGGGGGGCCCTTCGGTTGGGTGGTTTGGGACAAAAGTCCATCTGCCCTTTCTGATTTCTCTGATATCTCGGTTGGGTCGCCGAGATATCATTATTAACCAAAGCTGGTCACAACGGTTGGGCCATGTCGTCCGCTCATTATCGGCTCGAGCTGACTGGCCCGTGGCTTGCCTGATTTGCTGGACCGGATGCCGAAGCATCATGGTCGCACGAAGCTGCTTTGGAGCAGTTCGCTCGAGTTATGTACCCGTTTTTATTTCATGTGTTTCAATGCACTTGTAATGCCTCTCAGGCGGTTGTAATTTGATTCGATGTTTATGAAATAAAGGAAGTTCTGTTCTTTCCCCTTGTTTCTATTTCTTCTATGCCGACAGTTGTTGTTGGCGATGAAATGAGGCGCAGGGATATCACTCGTACTTGTCCGAGGATTTCGCGCTATCCAACCTAGCTGAGGCTCTCAGGCTGCCCGGATTCAGGCAGAACCTTGGAGATTGTTTGATAGTTCCTTACATTGGCCGAAGCTCAGATATTTATTACTTGGCCCTGCCAAGGTTCAGAGACTCATGACTCAGCGTAGCCGAGGTTCGGAGATCTATGGCTCGGCCCTGCCGAGGTTCGGAGATTTGTTGCTCGGAGGGATGACTTGGTCGCCACCGAAACTCATGATGCTTGGTTCCTGTGAGATTCGGCGTGAAGCGCCAAGGCGGGATGGGCGGCGCATGGGTACGCCCAACATTTATGATTTGGCTACTTTCAAGGGAAGCGAGTCAGCGTCAGGTGCTGACGCTCTTTCTTCTTTGCATTTTCCAAGGGCGGCCGATTTAAGGCAATTAGGAGGAGTTTCGAGGGCATTTACTCCGCGAGGGCCCGGCAAATCGGGAGGAACCCAGTTTCTAGAGAAGGAGGGGGTTTCCGAGTAATTCGTCGACATTTACCGATATCCCTCGGGAGGGGGCACGGCCCTTCGGGTCCTGTGGTCGCCAGCTAAAGTGGCGACACGTGGCAAATTCCCATGGGTCAGTATTTATGACCCGACTGATCCAGATACTCGCCTGAGGAGTATAAATATGGATGAGAGGGATGCCAGCGTTCACCATCCTTTCGATTAGCCTCTCAACAGCTGTCGACATGGCTTCTCAGGGTGGAGAGCGATCGTCCAATGGATCAGGCGTAGCGAACAACGGTTGTGGGGGCTCCAAAGGGAGCCGTCCCACCGTAGTGGTTGACGGCCTGGCCTTGGCATCAGCCTTCGCAAGCCAAGAGCAGCTTGAGAAGGTGGTCGAGGAGTACCTCGCCATTTCCACGAGGGAGACCGAGGCCCTTCACCGGGTCGTACGCCGGTAGGAGGAGGAGATTGCATCCCTCCGCCAGCAAGTCGCCGGGATGTCCCACCGTGTGGAAGACCCGCAGCTCCTGGGGGGAGACGTTAGGCCTCTGCGAAGGCCATTTTTCTTTCTTTTCTGTACTTTTCTCTTTACAATAAATAAAAAAAAAGTCTTTTTTGGCAGTTTCTTGCTCTTCTGACGATATTGTCATTCAGTTCATAAAAAAGGAAAAACCGCCCATTTCTGTTTGAACCGATGGGGGATCTGGGTGGTCCCGTGGGTTTATACGCTAAGTCATGGTCTCGTTGGAGACAGGCGTTTGGGCGGTAAGATACAGGGATATCGCACGGGGATTTAGCAGTAGGGGGGATTCCCCGACTTTGCTTGGGTTCGTGGGCGGCCGTGTAGGGCCTGCCAAGCCTTTTAGGGATTTGCTAAAGGCGCAGACTTTGTGTCTATTGGCGGTCTTGCACAGTGTGCATTTTTCAAACTGGCCAAAATCCTGGGGACTGTTTGGAAGTCCTTCAGCTTTAATCGAGGTTTGTGTGCTTCGGTTTTTGCCAGGGCTTTAGGATTCATCACTAGGCCCAACCGAGTTTCGGAGACTTATAGCTCGGCCCAGCCGAGGTTTGGAGAATTGTTGCTCGGCCCAACCGAGGTTCGGAGAATTGCTGCTCGGCCCAGCTGAGGTTTGGAGAATTGCTGCTCGGCCCAGCCGAGGTTCGGAGATTTCATGTTTAAACAGGTAACTCGGTCATACCGAGGATCGGTAAGCAGCATCTGTTTCTTTTCATGATTTTTGGTGATATAATTTGTAGTGATTCATGTCATAAATTATGAAACAAGTGCCAACAAAAATTTAAGAAGGCGAGCCTGTAGAGGGCGTACCCTACTGATAATACTTACGGAGATTGTCCGAATTCCACGTCCGAGGGATGGATCTTCGCCTAGATCTTGCAGCTTGTAGGTCTCAGGTCCGATGATCTCCGCTACTTGGTAAGGGCCTTCCCAGTTTGGGGCCAGCTTTCCTTGCTCCAGCGGTTTGGAGATAGATGCTTTCCGGAGAACAAGGTCGCCGGGCAAGAAAGTTTTCCCTTTGACTCTGGAGGTGTGGTAGTGGGCCACTCTTTGCTGGTAGGCAGTCATTCTGATCCGATCCTTTTCTCTGATCTCTTCTACCAGGTCAAGGTTGGTACGGAGCTGCTCATCGCTGGCTTCCTCCGAGTAGCTTTCCACCCGCAGAGAAGGGAGCCCTATCTCCATGGGGATGACGGCCTTCGTACCGAAAGTCATTCGGAATGGAATTTCACCCGTGGGTACTCTCGGGGTGGTGCGGTAGGCCCACAGGACATGGTGCAATTCATCTGCCCACCTGCCTCGGGCTCTGGAAAGTTGAGCTTTGATCCCTTGAAGCAGAGTTCGATTGGTTACTTTGGCTGCTCCGTTGGCCTGTGGATGCCCAACCAAGGTGAGGCGATGGTGGATCCCGTGTTCCTCGCAGAACTGGCGAAACTTTGGATTGTCGAATTGCCTGCCATTATCGGTAATGGTAGTGTGTGGGAGGCCGAAGCGGTAGATGATAGACTTCCACACGAAGTCCTTGGCCCAAGCCTCGGTTATTTGTGCAACTGCCTCCGCCTCGACCCACTTAGTGAAGTAATCGATGGCGACGAATAAAAATTTCTGCTACCCCATGGCGAGTAGAAACGGGCCGAGGATGTCCATCCCCCACTTGGCAAAGGGCCAGGCGGAGGAAATGGGGACCAAGCTGGCGGAGGGAAGCCTCTGAATACTAGAATGTCTTTAGCAGGGGTCGCAAGCTCGAACAAGGTCATCTGCATCCTTCTACATGGTCGGCCAATAGTAACCTTCATGCAGCACCTTGTGGCACAGGGACCGGCTCCCCAGGTGGTTGCCGCAAATCACCTCGTTCACCTCTCGAAGGGCATAATCAGCTTCAGATGGGCGGAGGCATCTGAGCAACGGCATGGAGAAAGACCGCTTGTAGAGCTGGTCATCAATTAGCACATAGTGGGTGGCTTGCAGTTTTAGCCTTCTAGCTTCCCTTCGATCGGCCGGGAGCGACCCTTCCTTGAGGTACTTCAGGATGGGGTCGAACCACGATGGTTCAGCCTCAACTTGCATCACTCGGTCGGCTTCCGCGATACTTGGTCTCTCCAAGGTCTCCAGGTGGAATCTTTGTTCGGCGTCCATTGACTCCACGGTCGCCAGCCGAGAAAGCAGGTCGGCACGGGCATTTTCAGATCTAGGAATCTGAGTGATCTCAAATTCGAAGAAATGGGAGAGTAGGCTCTGCACCTCTTGGAGATATCAGATCATGTTCGGTTCACGAGCCTCAAACTCCCCTCGCACGTGACCTGCCACCAGCTGGGAGTCGGTGAAGGCATTCAGTTTCTCCACCTTAAGGCTGCGGGCGATCCGAAGACCGGTCAACAAGGCTTCGTACTCAGCTTTATTGTTGGAGGCCGGGAAGGAGAAGCGGATACCATACTCAAAAGTTGTCCCCTCTAGGCTAGTGAGGACCAAGCCCGCTCTGGAGCAATGGGCATTGGATGACCCGTCAACATGGAGGAGCCACCGAGCGCCAGGTTTTGGCTCCTCGGGGGAGTCAGGAGTGGAGCCATCCTCCGAGATGGTACATTCGAGGAGGAAGTCGGCCAGCACCTGAGCTTTGATGGCTGGGCGAGGCTGAAATCGAATGTCGTGCTCGCTCAGCTCGACGGCCCATTTAGTCATTCTCCCTGATGTCTTCGGGCGGTGGACCACCGCCTTGATAGGTTGGTCAGTCAGGACCATCACAGAATGTACCTGGAAGTATGGCCGCAACTTTCGAACATAGGTGATCAAGGCCAACACCATCTTCTCAATTCGGCTATACCTCGTCTCCGTGTCACGGAGCAGTTTGCTGACATAATAAATCGGCTTCTGGGCCTTGTTTTCTTCCCTGACCAGCACCGAACAAACGGCACCTTCCGAGACAGCCAGATATAGGAACAATGTCTCCCCGGGACTTGGACTGCTGAGGAGTGGGGGAGAGCCGAGGTACTTCTTGAGGTCTTCAAATGATTTTTGGCATTCGGAAGTCCATTGAAATTTTTGGCCAACCGAAGAGTTTTGAAGAAGGGGAGGCATCTTTCGGCAGAGCGCGCCACGAAGCGGTTAAGGGCAGCTATCCTTCCGGTTAGGCGTTGGACTTGTTTAATTGACGCCGGGGGTGCCATCTACAGGAGAGCTTGAATCTTTTGGGGGTTAGCTTCGATACCTCGCTGGGAGACCATGAAGCCGAGGAACTTCCCGGAGTTAACGCCGAAGGCGCACTTAGTTGGGTTGAGCTTCATCTGATATTTGCGGAGTGTCGCGAAGCTCTCCGAGAGATCCTTGACGTGCTGTGATGCCTCTTTGCTTTTAACCAGCATGTCATCGACGTATACCTCCATATTCCGGCCGATTTATTCCTTGAATACTTTGTTGACCATCCTTTGGTAAGTGGCTCCTGCATTTTTAAGACCGAAAGGCATAACACGGTAACAGTAAGTACCTCGGTCGGTTATGAAGGCGGTCTTTTCTCATCTTTGGGGGCCATCCGGATCTGATTGTAGCCGGAGTAGGCATCCATGAACGTCAGCATTTGATGACCCAAGGTGGCATCCACAAGTTGATCAATCCGGGGGAGAGGGAAGCTATCCTTCGGGCATGCTTTGTTGAGGTCGGTGAAGTCGATGCAGATCCGCCACTTGCCGTTCGACTTCTTCACCATGACGACATTTGACAGCCAATTTGGGTAATTTACCTCCCGGATGAAGTTTGCCTTAATGAGTTTATCAACCTCCTCTTCAATAGCCCTCTACTGTTCTGGGGCAAAGCTCCTCTTCTTTTGCTTGATGGGCCAGCACATCTCGTCCACGTTAAGGCGGTGGACGAGAACTTCGGGGCTGATTCCTAGCATGTCGGAGGCGGACCAGGCGAAGACATCGGCGTTGCTTCGAAGAAATTCGATCAGCTCCCGCCGAGGTTCACCTTTCAGCAGCGATCCGATCTTTATGGTTCGGTCGGGATGAGCCTCGTCCAGTGGTACTTCCTCCAGTTCTTCGGCTGGTTCCCCCGTTGCTCGGCGAAGTCCTCCCGAGCGTCCAGCCCATCAACTTCAGGCATTCTGGACTAAAGGCTGGTGATAAAACATTGCCGAGCCATAGTTTGGCTCCCTCGGACGACACCAATTCCTCGCCCGGTGGGGAATTTCATATTTAGGTGTGGGATGGAGACGACGGCTTTGAGAGACATCAGGTCTGGTCTTCCAAATATGGCATTGTAGGACGACCTGAGCTTAGTTACTAGGAAGTCCGTGTAAACAGTGGCCACAAGGCGCCAGGTTCCTGCCCGAACCGTTAAGGTCACGACCCCTTCCGGGACGATGACATCGCCGGTGAACCCCATTAGGGTGGAGTCCATGGCTCGGAGGTTTTCCATGAGCAATCTCATCTTGGCAAACACATCAAGGTACAAAACGTTCACAGAACTTTCACTATCAATAAGGATCCAGCTTACATCATAGTTATTTAAATTGAGGGATACAACCAGTGCGTCGTCATGTGGAAACTGTATCCCTTGGAGATCATCGTCGGAGAAGGAGAGCTCTCCCGTTCGCGCTTTCTTTGGCGCCGAGCCTTCATCATCATTTCTAGAGCTCGAGCCACCGGCTTCCTCAATCATGTTGATGTGGCTGATTACGGGCGAATTGGGAGGAGGAGGCTGCTGAGGTTCGGGCTGGTGGTCACCTCCTTGTCCTAGCTCAGGTGCCCTCCTGAACTGGTTCAGTCGGCCTCGCTGGATCAGCCTTTCAATTTCATTCTTCAGCTACCAGTATTCCTTAATGTCGTGGCCGTTCTCCCGGTGATAGCGACAGTATTTGGTGGGGTCCCTCCGAGTTGGGTTCCCTCGGAGAGGGGCTGGCCGGGGGAGCTGGCGCTCTATCTCCATGAGGATTTGCGCCCTGGGTACAGTTAGTGGAGTGTACCGATCAAATCGCCTGGGCGGGCTCCGAGAGCGATTTCTTGGCGGCGGCAGGGGAGCTCTTTGGCGGCGAGGCGGGCTCGGCTGACGAATCGGTCGGTGCCTGTCCGAACCTTTAGGCTCTCTCTTCTTTGCCAGCTCGGCGCGGGCAACTCTCCGTGACTCCTCGACCCTGGCGTATTTATCTGCCAAGGCCATCATATCGGAGAGGTTCGGGGGGTAGCTGACTTTTATCGCCAGGTAGAAGTCGCTCTCCTTCAAAACTCCCCCCGCTAGGGCGGACATAGCCACCTCATGATTAAGGTGGTCCACCTCCAGCATGGCCTTGTTGAAGCGGCCAAGGTAATTCCTCAAGGACTCCCCCTCTCTCTGCTTAACTTCAGAGAGGGAGTTGGACATTCGCCGATGATGGCGGCTACTGACGAATTGGCCAATAAAAAGATAGCTCAGCTCATCGAATGAATCAACGGAACCTGGTTTCAAGGCGTTAAACCAGGTTCGGGCGGACCCTCTGAGGGTGGAAGGGAAGGCATGGCAGAGGATCGCGTCTGATGCTCCGTGGAACATCATTATTGATCGGAAGCTGCTAAGATGATCATCCAGATCAGAAGAGCCATGGTAGGGCTCGATGGCGGGTAGCTTAACATGGGAGGGAATTACTTCCTCCATGATCCCTTTGGAGAAAGGGATGCCCTGCTCTGCCTTGGGCTGAGGTGGATGGGCCTGCTTAGCGGCGTTCAGCTCCTGACGCATCTTCCAGATTTGTCAGTGGATCTCCTCTTCAGATGTAAGAGGAGGAGCTGGGCGAGGAGAGCGCGGGGACAGCGTCGAATCATGGCGGGAGGACACCGGGGAGAGGGACCGGGCCCGCTGAGATCTGGGAGGATCCCTGTTGTAGCCGCATCGTGGGGCTGGTTTGTCCCCCTTGGGTCGGTGCGGGGGGTCCGCGGCTCCATGTGGACAAGAGGAGGAGGTGGCTGGAGAGAGAGGGGCAGCAGCCTCCTCAGGGAGGCGTGGAGCAGGGGCGGTTGCGAGGCGCTCCTGAACCAGATGGGTCAGGACTTGGACCTACTGGACTGGTGAGGCGAACTGGTCTGGGTCACCGAGATGGCTGGCGGTGATGGGGTCTTGATGGGTGGCGGCTGCGGCGCCACGCTGCTCATCGGATCAGGTCTCTGGGAGGCAACCTGGTCCTGGGCTTCAAAAGTTGCCCTTCTCCGATTAGCCATTGGAGGGGTTCTCTTCCGGATCGAGATCATTGTCTTCTTTCTTCAAGTTTTAATGGGACTTGAGGCCCTTCCTCTAGTGCCAATCAGTTGCCGCCGGGATCTGTCCTCCGACTCGGGCGCGGTCGGTCTCCTGATCTGGGCTTCCTCCTGGGCGGACCTGCATAGAAGTCCTCACGCGAGAGGCATTGGGGGTGGCCCTCCGTGGAAGACCCTCCGACGCTCAAGTCAGCGGGGATCGACGATCAACAGAAATAAGGAGAAGGATCTCTCTGGGGAGTCCCTCTAAATCTGTTGCCGCCGGGATCTATCCTCCGACTCGAGCACGGTCGGTCTCCTGATCTGGGCTTCCTTCTGGACGGACCTGCACAGAAGTCCTCACGCGAGAGGCGTTGGGGGTGGCCCTCCGTGGAAGACCCTCCGACGCTCAAGTCAGCGGGGATCGACGATCAATAGAAATAAGGAGAAGGATCTCTCTGGGGAGTCCCTCCAGGGGTGGCCAATCGGAAGCTCTGAGGGAGCGCCGACGAGCAGTGAAGGTGAAAGAGAGTGAGTGTGAGTGAGAGTGGGCCAGGAGCTATGTGCGCGTACCTGAGAGAATCTGGGAATGTCATATTTATAGGCAATCACCTGGATCTTGAGCGCCTTCTGGAAGGTTCGAGGGTTGTTAGGATACGGAGATGATTCGAATCAAGCTGTTGTAAGGCCGGTGGGATCCGTATCTTGTTCGTTGAAGGATCAACGGCTGGGAGAGCTCTCTGATGGTCTGAGATCTGATAAATGCGTATTATGCTACCTAAAATTTCGTTAAAACTTTGTGGTATTTTCACTGAGGTTAGGTTCAAATCGAAAGATACCTAGCTGTATTAATGCTCCTTGTCCTTAATTTTATATGCGAACTTAGTTTGTTTTAAACAAGTAGGGGATCATTGAGATTTTGTTTAAATAAACTAAGGTGTTGTGGATATGTTTAGGGAATAGTCACGGACTCTCCCACGGCAATTCTCGCTTCAAAATCCGAAGCGACGTGATGCTTCATTTCAAAAAAAAACTTTATCTGTTTTCTTTAAATCTCTGCAACGGACATGTTATGAAATGATGCGGCTCTCTGAAAATCAATGCTTCACAGGCTCCAGCGCCGCGGCGCTCAATTTCTATAAATCCACATAAAAATCAAATCAAATATAATAATCTATTCTTGTCTACAATTGAGTTTTCATCAGTGCTTTGGTGCAAACTCGATAAAAGGCTTGTCTTATCCTGCGGCGTATTTACTATTCACCCACAGAGCATTCGAGAGGGTGCAAATAATGTTAAGGAAAGCGTTCCATGCGTGATTCAAGTCTATCCTTATCTTCATCTCTCTTAGTTCTTATCTTAATCATTATCCATATCTCTTCATATCTAGACTTTCCTTTTTCAAATTTTCTCAACACTTACTTGAGCATTAAAGGATCTTCGTCGAAATCTTCAATCCTGACACTTTTTGCAGGCTTTTGATCGAGCGAAGCCCATTGAAAAATCCTTGGCATGCTAGAGAAGGCGACTAAACGCTCGCAGACGATCGAGAAAGATGATATGACGTCAACATCCCCTAATATCTCTTTAGGGCACGCCTTAGAAGCTTCACCTAGTCCGCTAGCATTCCAAGAAAGAATAATCCTGGTTCTCTCTTCTACAGCCCCTCGGATGCAATGCAGAAAGCACATCAACCCCGAGATGCTATCTCCACCTTATCCCTTTCCCTCTCCAACTGTCCAACTATCTCGTGAGCAACTGCCTCCAGAATGAACAGCCCACAGTTCTTGCCCGATTCAATTAGAAGTTGTTGAGGGATATCATGCAGGGGAAGGTCAGGATTTTCCATTCTAGATTGCATGCTCGTCTTCTTTCTTGAGAGGGGTATCAATTTGCTTGTAGCCTATTGAAAGAAGAGATGGCACGCAACGATGGACTCCTCCTTAGCTCTGAAGGAGCTTCTACATTGCTGCTGGTCAGGGGATTTTGATCCAAATTTCCTATGATCCTGCACTGATTTGCATGTTTGGCCACACATATCTCCTCATCACTCTTCATCTGCTGAGACTCCCCTTCCAGATTGTTTTCCTTGTTTCCAGGAGCCATTGAGCCAGGAGCCTCTTAAACTCTTCCTCGGTCCTCATGATAGGAGCTTGCGATCCTTGACTACATTCCACCAGTTTTGAGCCTTGAAAAAAAGCTTGAGCTGATTTACAGAATGTCTGCTCCCTCTTGCAGCTTTGCCATATCTCCTCCGATGCATCATCTTGAGCTAGACTCTCAGCAACCCACGAGTCAGTAGTCCCCGCCCTCCTATGGTTTCCTGGTTCTTCTGAGAATAAGGACCGCTCACTGTCTCCAGAACATCGATTTTCCTCTTCCCTTCTCTGTTTCAACTGAAGGCCTCCCTCTCTTCGACCTTGCTCCAAGAAGTCCCGGCATTGCTTCTTCATCTTCGGCACCAGAGGGCCGAGCCAAGACCTCGCCTTGCACCCTTTCTTGCAAACCTTGGCTCGCATCCGCTATGTCCCAGTGGGCACTTGTATTCCCCGCCTGGGCTGAATCCAAACACCTTCTAGTGTGCACACCCGAGCGCTGTGGCTCGCACCCACGTCCTGGCTAGTTTCAACTGTTTTAGCCCCCTGGATGACCTCTATTCTTTTTATCCTTTCCCTCCAAAGATCCAAACAAGGAACACTTTCCCCTCCAAGTCAGCTGGTCTCCAGCAGCAGCAGTTTGGGTCCATTTTAGCAAGGTTGTCTTGGGGCTTGTCTTCTGAACAGATCTGGAGATCCTCAAAATGCCTACTGAAGCCAGTTCATCATAGCTCGCTCTTCTTCATTCCAGAGTCAATTGGCAAGAACACAGAAACACTTTTCGGACGATCTTTGATCAAAGATCAAAACTACAGCCTCCAAAGGAACATGGGACCGACCTTCTCCGATTCAGAGAGAAAGACAGTTTCTCTCTGAATTCCCCCCATCAGGCACCGCTTACTGACCAAGCCGTTTCGGCAGGCCTTCCAAAAAATGACCTATTTTTCTGCATCATAGGCTACTTCGCCGTTGAAAGAGGGCCGTAGCTCCATCGCACCTGGAAAGTCCACTCTCCTCAACGTCGCCTCTGCCAGGGAACCCAGGCCGGTTCTCCTGACCAACCTTCTTCCACCCACTGAGTCAAAGCTCACCGTCCGCTTGGATTTTTTGGCTGGTCCTCCGCCGATCTCCTGAGGATTGCGACTTGAGTACTCCCACACTCTCCTCCAACCTCCAATCCTTCCAGCTCTTCTCCTCCCAACTGTCTGCCAACCCATCGCACGTTGAGATTCCTCCTGAGAGCCCTCGGGGAAATCCCTCACTGATTCCTTTAAACACGACAGAGGACCTCCTGAGCTAAGAGCCCTCAGGGAAATCCCTCACTAATTCCTTTAAACACAACAGAGTAGATATGGAAGCCAAGTGACATGTTTAAAGAGAGTTCAGGTCTTCGTTTGGCTGTAACATCATCGTCGTGAAGCTTATATTTTTTTTTTTTTTCTTTTTGTTTTTTTGAGAGAAAAGGGGACGAAGACCTAACCAAGTTATATAGTTATCAAAGTTAAAAAATTTGAAAGATGCACCACTTAAAACTTGAATTCAAAATCTTTATTTGCCAAACAAAAGGTTTGACCATTAATACAAGCCTCAATGCACAATTTGAATCCTAAACTAGGTTAAGTAAAAAAAATACTAATAATGTAATTAAATAACTAGTTTTATAAATTTTAACTAGAATCTCTCGCAACACATTCAAATAAGTACGCCGTACTATTATATATATTGGAAAGCTGGCCTGCCTACGGGTAATGCTTGATCGGTGGAACGTAAGCAACAAAAGCGAGGTAGTAGTTAACTTTTGATTAGTCACACTAGGTACAGCAAACATATATATTTGATGAAACTTCAAAAATCAATGGGAGAATATCTCCATTACCTCTCCACAGCTATTTTTTTTCTTTTTTCGATACAATAATATTTTAAGTGAACTTAACTGTGCTACTTTGCTCAACCAGTTGGCATTTCTCTTCCGATGGGAGAGGCTTGCAGTGTAGCTTACACACCAAAATCAGAAACCAACAACACCTTTTACGAAACACTTAAACGCATTTATCAGCAACAATTTTTTTTTTTTTTTTTGTTCCGATGCAATAATTAAAAAAAAGCTTTTGACAAACACTTCAAACAAATTTATCAGCAACGATTTATTTCTCTCTCGGAAGAAATATTTTTGCCGTCACCTATTAATATGGTCATATTAAGGTATCTTTCCCAAGTTTCCATATAAATCTCTGTCAAAGAACTGCAAAGTTATTCTAACGGACGGACCAGAAAGAAACAAAGGAAGCTAAGTTTGGTTGAGCTTGTTTTTCTTTCATCAAGGACCACCTAATTTATTAAGAAATCATGCTCATGAAGCGCAACCATTCTGAAAAATATCAGCTGAGGGCTGTAATCCGATGGGGAGTGGACCATCAACAACACCAACAATGATCAGGCCAGCTCCCACTTATTTGGAGTGACCATGATAAAGCACTCATCGGTGTCAATCATATTAACCCACTCTTCTAGTGTCATATTATTTCGAAACTCTGCCAACCTGCCCATTGTCATAGATAGCTTCAAAAAACAGTGATCTAACCATCAAGGGTTATCAGAGGATATGCATTTAAGACCCTGTGAAGCCACTACCGGTGTATTGCTAAAACTTGTAGAAGACCACAATGAAATTTTAGAATCTCACAAGATCTGACAGGGGGTTAGGAAAAGAACCTCCAAAAGGGTTGTCAAATAGTTAGCTAGCACTGTCAAAGTCTCATGCAAGTAAATACAGAGCCAGCTAAAAATATAGCATAAGCAAAACTGATAAACATGCTGAAGCAATAAGAGTGAAGACCCCATTAACTGTGTTAGGTAAGACATGCACATGAATGGACAAACTTGTGGGCCTTGTCTAATGTTGGAAAAATGAGAATAAAATCTGGTCTAATTGCCTCAAAACAAACTACGTTAATAGCTTAAGGTAACATGAGTTGGGGGAAAAACAAAGGAACAACTAGTTCCGGTTTGAAATTTGAGCACCTAAAACATAGTTTTGGCTTGCCCAAAATTCAAGCGGACTGATGTCAATAGAAATGAGAACAGAAAGTTTCAGTTTAGCGACCAAAGAAGGATGCAGATGCTCAAAACATGGACAAACACGGATGAAGAATAATCATTACCATATCTCAAATTACGTTAAATCAATATGCTAGGTAGGTTAGACTGTGCCACTATGTCTTGTCACACACAGATCCCAAAGAAGCACAGATAAAAAAGAAGAAGAAGAAAAATGTTCTCATCTTCGAAATCTGGAAACGGCATTCTTAAAATAGCAATGATTAAAGAACTCCAAATGTATGATTCATTTATCTTTTATCATGATTCGTTATAAACATTAATCTAAGGGCAAATCATACAAATACACTAATCTAAGGGAAAATCATACAACTAAGGCTAATGAAAAGGCAAACAGATTGCTTCCTCTAATTGCAGAAAACATGAAAATGCCGAGAAATATAGTGCAAAAATAAAAACCATGGCACACAAATCTTTAGCATTCAATCCTCATCAAAATCCACCTTTTGCTTCTTCCATTGGTATGCAGCTTCGAGAATCTTAAGATTTGGAGCCATTGCCACTTCATCAGGGAATATATAGTCAATATATTCCTCAAACCTGCATAAAATTCACATTGTTTCAGCTCAACCTCTCTTATGAAGAAAAAAGGAAAGAATAAATCACAAATTTCATAAGCAACCATAAATCAATAGTAATTCAAAACATGGAAAACAGAAGACAATAAGCATACCCAGCAGGAGCCCCATCTTCTGAAGATATTGCCCTCTTCCTCTTTACCTTCCTGGGTAACTTCTTTTGGACTAAACTAACATCCCCAAGATTTCCAAAACTACTCTCAACATTCAACCATTCTTCCAAGAGCATAGCCCTTTCCTCCTTTAACTCAGGGGCAGATGTTCTGAAGTAGTCAAATGCCCTTTCAAAAACAACTGGTAGAGAGAAGAAAGTTGAAGTCATCTCAGTCTTAGAATTACAAAACAAAGCAAACTTTGATTTCATTTTCATCTAATGTACCTCGGCATCCTTGGATGCACTCCAGTTGCTGCTCCTGAGCCTCCTCACCCACCTCTTCATCTTCCATACCAGCCGAAGCCTCAAATTTGGCATAACTAATCCATACCTTTAAGTGCTTTGTTCGATCAAGTAACCTCTCATAGAGTTGCCTTGTTCTCTCATATTCACCCTCTGCTATCTCAAAATCTATGTAAGCCTGCAATGTGATGCAAGAAACAAATCATGATGCATCAAGCAATGGATGGCAGCATTGACAATACAGATAAATATATCATATCCTCGATTCAGACAGAGAGATTTCCATATTCATTCAATTGTGTAATTAACAATATAACCCAATAAACATATAGAAAACCCACTAAATGCATGGTTACAAGGCTTGCACCTCAAGCAAATAATATAATCCAGCTTTGGTTTTTGTTTCCCTCTGGAGTTGAAACTTGAGTGCCGACTTAGTGATGTACAAGTCATCATGCATCATGATGGGTTGTACATCAGAAAATCCATGCTCAAGTCTCAACTCCTGAGGGATAAAAAAGGTAGATGATATTAGTTGCATGATGCATGAAAGAACCCATAATGCAGTGAATAGTGACAGAACCTGCGATCGGTAACTGAGGTTGGCAAGGAAAGTAAATAACAGAGAAATCAAAGAAAAAGCAAACAGAGGAGACATTATCTAAAAATGGCCAGTGCCCAGTAGGTTGTGCTTTTCTAATATTTTTATATGCAAGGTTATTGTATGCCAGGAATACATACCATTATTGTTAGTACTAGAAAAAGATCTCGAAAAAGATTGAGGGGAAAAAAAGATTGTAAAATTTTCTCTTTTTTTTTCAGAAGTTATAAGATGACTTCAGATCATAGAACTTAGAAATTGAACTCTGCAATCATCACAATTTGTTTCCATTATGCTGAACTTATCAATGAGGGTGAGCCTTCGCAAAATGGTAAAGTTGCTCCATCATGACCTAAAAGTCATTTAGTTCAAAATATGAAAACAGCTTCTCCACATATAAAGTAAGGCTGCATACATTTAACTCTCCCCAAACCCACAATGGTGGGAGCTTTGTCCACTAGGCTGCCTTTTTTGTACTGAATTTATCAACACCTTCTTAATGCATATTATATTAGACAAAGCTGTGAGTCCTAGCACAACAGAAAGGTCAAGTCCTTGTGGCTAATTTTCGATCATCAGGAGGGTGGACAATGAAGAGAAGTAGAATATACACCATAAAAACAAAATAAGGTTTCCTTCATCACATGACAATTAACATACAATAATTAGAACACAGTTAGTTACAAGAATGCTAAAGAATAACAAAAACAAACCAGTGACTAATTTTGGGTCATCGGAGGCTGGACAATGAAGAAAAGTAGAATATACACCGCAAATGTAAAATAAGGTTTCCATCATCACATGACAGTTAACATTCAATATCTAGAACACAGTTACTTACAAGAATGCTAAAGAAGAACAAAAACAAACCAGTGACTAATTTTGGGTCATTGGGAGGCTGGACAATGAAGAGAAGTAAAATATACACAAGAATAAAATAAAATAAAATAAAGTGTCCTTCATCACATCAATAATTAGAACACAGTTACTTTAACAAACAAAAATAAATTGGGCCTTTATAGGTATCAGAATCAGTAACAAGGTGAATTATCGAACCAAGACCTTATAATACGAGATGGTAATGCCCTTATATGAATAGTAACATGGGTTCAGCTGACTTTTGATTAACCTTCAAGTCCCTAATTTCTTTTGCAAGATCACACACAAGAATAAGTGGAGGTTTATGTTCAAAAATCCATCAATCAAACTTAACCCAAAAAAAATTATGGATTTTAGAGTTATAGATAGGTACATCAATTCATCAACATGACAACCCAACAAGAAGTAATTTCTTGGTATCAATGTGAACTTGTAGTTGAATAGAGATAAATGTTCATTCTAGAATGCATCATTAATTAACATTTTGCTCACAAGCAACTAACTTAAGTACAAGGAAAAAGTCAAAAGGAACTCAGGGATGTCATAAGATATTTGGGGGGAAAAATTCTAAAGATGTCATAATAAACTAATACTAGTTAAAATGAAGATACATCATAAAAAAAAATGAACTGGCTTTTACTAAACATGTAGATATGTTTAGACCAAACATATTAAAATATGTTCTTCATACATTTCAGTCTAAAACTTCAATCCGATATATGACAGCTCAAAGTATATAACACATGGGAAAAAGGCGACAGATATGGTTGAGAAAAACTGCATACCTTCCACAACAACTCTGGCATGTCCAATGCAAGTTGAGCAGTTGCAAGTTCAAATATTGCTCGAGCACGCTCCGTTTCACTTAACGATCTTTCCAATTCAGCATACTTGCTCCAAGCATAGCAGCTAGCAGGAGCCCACTCAAGATATTTCTCATAAAGTGTTCTGCAACGGTTGATGTTTCCTAGCTGTAGCTCAATCTCAATGTACTTCTTAAAGATCTGAGGTAAGTATAGCATTAGGCTGAGAACCACTTGGTAACATCAACCAGGATTTCACACTCTTTAACAGCACCATAATAAGAAGGAAAAATATGACACGTACCTTATCCTTTGGAGCCATTCCAATTGCACTGCCTAAGATTGCCGTGCAGCCTTAAGATCTTTTTGTCTTATCTCAAATTGGGCTGCCAAGAGCCAAATTTTTGCAAATGAAAACTTCTTGTGAGGAATCAAATTAAGGCATTCCCTGGGTCAACAAAATAAATTGACATACTTTAATTTCTGAGCATCAAATAAACTAATAACGCATTGCCTCTAAATTAATGAAAGAGAGAATTTTACAGCTGCAAGAAAATGATGGAGCATAAATTGCAAATAAGTGGTGATTAGTAATTATAAGAACTCTGAGTTGTTAGACATTAATAAAAAAGGCATAAAGCTAATCCCTATTGAGGCCCAAGGAACTTTTCTGGTACAGTTGTATAGTAGTGAAAATTGGAAATAAAAAATCAGATTAAAAATAAAGCCACAAATAACCCAAAATAATAATAAGCACCCTCCCCTTTTAGCAGTAGACATAATGAGGAGAGAATTAGGGATGATGGTTCCAGCTAGGATTATAATTTGCTAGCTCTATAAACAACAAGGCAAGATAAATAACTTATTTCTTCGGGTCAGCTTGACATCATCCAGTGTTATCAAATGTTGGGCCCTCCATGAATACAAGCTTTCATTTTTTTTTACACCATGTTATTAAATAATTTCCTCCTTTTTCCTGACATTTTACACAAATCCAAACGCCTCTCTTTTGCAATGTTAGTGTTGATCATATTTTTGCCGACTCATTAGGTTATCATATGAGATTGGTGAAGCTTTCTATATTTCAGATTGCATTTCAATCAACTCCATCCAGTGAAAACCCAACTCATTTGCAGGCTTACCTCTTACTACAAGAAAGGATCTTCATTGACAAGGTGATATTACTGTCAAAATAAAGAGTTATGCCTGTGCTGAGTTGAGTTGGGAAAAGGTTTAGTTGAGTTGAGTTGAGTTGAGCCGGTGTTGAGTTACACATGCATTAGCAATGACAATGTTCTGAAGCCTTCTTGCAATTGCCGTGCCTTCTTGCAATTGCCATGAGTCCAAAACTATGGCCCTACTATAAAAATATCTTGTAGAGCATACTAGGCCTCCTTTCTACACATTGATATTGCTAACTGTGAACCTTTATATATGCAGTGTGAATCCTCTCCTCCCATTATTCGCAATTACTTCAAAAGGTATCTTTACACCACTCCCTTTCCCGCAACAATCACTTACGAATGTGTAAAGGTTAAAACTAGAAAGCCATTCAAATGATAATAACAATTGAACCACTAACAACGTGCAACTATTTTTTCTATAAAAAAAAAATCATCATGAAATTGTTGCCAGGTTTCACCCTAATTTTCATTCCAAAAAACTTACAGCCATTGAAAATGCTTGCCATCTAGTTGTGGTATTTACAGCAAAAGAAAAATCTCGATCAACCCTTTTGTATTTACAGCAAAAGAAAATCCTGATAAACCCTCCAGTTGAGACACCTTAAACCTAATTTCAACTACCATCACCCCACTATAAAGTAACCATTCACACAAAAGAGCCTTTTAATCAAATCCCAACCTGACTTGTACCCCATTTAACAGGACGTAAAGTCCTCTTTATCAACGAACAGTCCAATAAATATTATGCCAACCACTCTTCAACATTGTCAGCACAAAGCCAAATTACTTAATAGGCCAATAAGAAGAAACATGTGGATGTTAGGCACATAACATCAACTGAAGTACTCACTTCTCCAACCATCCCCGCTCCTAAATCTCTACAAATAATTATGGCTCAACCAAATGTGAATGAACAATAACTAAAGTTGCTTCCTAGATGGAACTAAAGCATGGATTCTTTTCCTATGAGCATCTCTGGGTTTTGTTTTTCAGCTTTTTTTTTTTTTGGAAAAAGAAAAGAGGATTTAGTATTTACACATTTATGGAGATTGCTTCTAAACTAATTAGGTGGATAAATTCAACTTCATATCCTTCCAAACATATGCAAACACCTTGTTGGAAAAAAGTCTAATTTTCAGTTTTTAGATTTAGAATTGATGTACGTTCCTCCAATAAGGGCAGGGTTTATTTACCTGTAAACTTGTCTAGTTCTATCCATGTCTTCAGCATCAAGTTCTTCATACAATGCATAATTTATCCTGTACAGATCGATTAAACAAGACATTGAAATAGATTGATCATCAACAAAAAGAAATTTATTTTTTATTATAAAACAGAAACTCGTCATTCTTACCACAAATAGATGTATCGCTGCCAATACCGTTTCTCCTCTGCTGGCGGCACATTTGCAATCGCCCTCTCATAAACCTCCCTGATCATGTCCTTTTTCCCAATGCTCTCCTCAAGCCTGATATAATCAAACCATGCGTCATAGTTCAGCGGATTCTTCCTCACCTCCTCTTCGTACTGGAACCTTCTCTTGCCTACGACGGCATCCTCGATCCCCTCCCGGTCCCCATACTGTTTTTCAAATGCAACAAACTTTTTGTACAAATCCTCGGCACGTCCCTTGGGGATGTGATCAAGCGCGAACTTGTAGATGCACCGGGCGCGCTCCACCTCCTTGCACCGTTCCTCAAACTCAGCAAAAGCAACGAAGAGCTGCTCGGCTTCCTCGTCCTCGGAGAGGAGGTCCACAGCACGCTCATAGACGGCACGGGCACGTGAAACCTCACCATTCTTCATCTCAAACTTGGCGTAGCGGATGAAGGCGTGGGGGCGGGTGTGGCACGCGACGAAGCGCTCGTAGACGGCACGGGCGCGGTCGACCTCGCCGTACCGCAGCTCGAACTTTATGTAAGAGAGCCAGCCCTGGGCGTCAGGCTGCCAGGCCATCCAGCGCTCGAACACCTGGCGGGCGCCGGCGACGTTGCCGAGCATCTCCTCCATGTGGATGTACTTGTACCAGAGCTGGTCGACACGGGGGAGGAGGGAGACGGCGCGGTCCCAGACGTTGCGGGCATGGTTGACGGAGCGGTTGCGCATCTCGAACTCGGCGTACTTGAGCCAGAGGGTGTGGTTGCGGTAGTCGACTTCGAGGGCTCGCTCCCAGACGGAGCGGGTGCGAGCGAAGTCCTTCTGGGACTCCTCCCAGAGGGCGTACTTCACCCAGACGCCAATATTCCATCGGACGCGGCGGATTTGGTCCTCAAACTCCTTGCGCTTGCGGAGGCGGTAATCGGATAGCTCGAAGGCGTCGGTTATCTTCTGCTTGGGAGGCCGGATCTCGGGTTCCTGCCGCTCGCGGGCCTCGCGGAGTATCTGCTCGGCAGTGATCTGGACGGAGGCCGGGGTCTTGTTCTTCACGCGGGTCGGACGAGGGAGCTTCACCTCCGTGTCCCGCCTCGTCAGGAACCCCAGGCTCGGGTCCGCGTCCTTCGAGGACGCCATCCTTCTTTCGTCGCTTTCTCTCTCCTCCCTCTGTTTCTCTTATCCGCTCAAGAGATCGAAAAGGATTGGTATTGAAAGAAGTCGATGAGATTCGGTATTGAAGGATACAGAAGAGACTGGGGATTGGATCGGAATGAGAGAAGAAGGCTAGGGTTTTAAAGGGCTGAGGGCGGAAGAAAGCAGCGGAGGAGGGCCGACGTCGGACCGATCACGGGCGACGGCGACGGGAGCGGAGATGCGAAGGGCGAGAGGAAGGAGGGCACAAGGCGGCGGGTGGGGAAAGAGGATTGGCGTGAAGTCCGCCTGTACCCGGTTTGGGTGAGCCTTCGGCTTCCAAGATCCAATCATGGTGGATTTTAGAGGGGAAAAAGAGGCGTTGATAATTTTTTATATATATATATATATAATATACCCTTTAAATCCGATAAATTTACGTTCTAACTTCTATGCTAATTTTTGTTGCAGCATAAATAGAAATACGTGTGTAATTTATTTTTAAAGTATAAAAAATATCATAATATACACCATGCAATATACAAGCATCGGTGCGTTTTAAATTTTAAAACAAAAAATAAAAATTTAATTTTAGATTTAAATTTAATATTATGTAATCCTGTATCACTCCTAAATCTGAAATCCAAAAACGCATAAGATTAGTAAAATATATGTATTAGCTTAAAAGTATTTTAAAATTATAATTCTAAACATGCATTAGAGCTATTATTATTTTGAATTTATGATCAATAATGCATTATTGAGTAAGCAAGAGCAAGAGCATGGCATATTTTAAGATTAATACATTCCGGAAGGAACTCTCTTACGTGAAAAGTCGACCCTCTTTTACTAACATGATTTTTGTATCTGCATTCACTTGCCTTTGAAAGCACCCTAAACATCCAATATTGACCCGTCGAGCCTAAGCGCTAGCTCGAGGACATGGGTCCATGGGGTGGGGCGTTCTACGGTCCATGAAGAATTAAAATTCACTACTTTATTGCTTTTAATAAAATTTAAAAATTATTTAATCCATCCAATCATATGGTATTAAAAATTATCGGCCATTCGATCAAGCAGCGAAGGATCTAGCCAGCGGCTTACCACTATATTCTTTTTTATGAAGCCAATCCAAAAGCTGAGTTATGTCACTAGAAACGATGTGCGCATGTCACGACCACATGCACGTTTTTGTTACATGACTATCGGCAAATTTATGAGAGGGGATCACTCGTGTCAAGTCCGTCAGCTCGCCTTCATCTCCATGCATGAAAATTGATTAAGAAGCAATCCACTCAGCAGAAAAAGATCATTTACTAATCACTTAATAAGGATATATATATGCATGGTAAAAGGGACAAGCTTTAGAATATATGTGATGAACATTCTAATTGTTTTGGATCACTTATGATCTAATTCTAAAATGATATAACCACTAGTAATTAAGAATTACTTATGTTCTAACATCATCATTTTGATATGTTATAAAAATTCAAAATTACTAGCTATAAAATAACAAATTATTTTTATTATATTTTATATTATTATATATCATATCTTATATAGTATATTATAAATAAAAGGTTACTAATGTAATATAATCTAATATTGTTATATATAATATCATAATATAATATATCAATTTTATATATTATATTATATATTATTATTAAAATTTATATATTAAAATATTTTATTTTGGATCATCATTCTTGAAAACAATGATAAGATCACTTTATTGAGGGGCGATCCGGAGGTGACCTTGGATCACTGCTATATGATCATTTTGGTACAATCAAATGGAATGATCTTATCATCATCTCATGAATCATCACCTAAGTGGATCATTTCATACCAAACACTTCCTTATTATTTTAGGCGAAACACACTTTACTTATTGATGTGAAAAAAAATTGTCACCGCATCAATAAGCGTGCATGGCAACAAGGGTCAAGTTATCTCCGATGTGGTTGATCAAGCCATGTTCAAATTGACTAACGAAGCTATAGTCCAACAGACAACAAGAGTCGAGCTCAACACCGATGCTAGAGTCTGACTCAGCATCAACATCAGAGTCGGTCTCAACCTCTAGAGTCGGACTTAGCACCGACCCCATATTTGACCTTGGTCTTCGGCATTGGTACATGTATGATGAAACCTGGCCTCACCACTTATTCTTTGCCAAGTGATGACCCATTGGGACCGATAATTATCCACAAAAGGAAAAGAAGACCACCATTCCCTCATGGGCATTCCAGAGAGATGATCTGGCATTAGCAATCTTCGAACCTCGGCAGAGCCGAGTTATCCCATACCTTTACAGGGCCGAGCTATCTCAAAACCTCGGCAAGGCCGAATTACCTCCATACCTCAGCAGGATCAACTCCCATCCCCTCAACGTAAGCGCCAACCACGTCGGATATCTCGAAGGATGAACCACTTCGATCGCAAGGATTGATGAGTGAGCTTTTCAAAACAGAAATAGAAGTTAAATACAGCACTCTATCCGTGATCAAAAGGATTTAAAATTTTCGATAAAGCGCCCGTCAACTTCATCAACTACCAATCTCTGTAACTGATGGGATTTCAGCCTTATCGGATGCCAACTCCTTAAAATGTGCCCGAGAAGTCAGGTAACTACTCACCATCCTGGCGGTGCATAAATACTACGTCCCTAGACCCTTCAAGTAAGAAAAAAAAGGGCTCTTATATTCTCGCAACTCTAGCAAAGGCCATTACTCCTGAGAAACCCTCTCAGAGAAAGAGAGATTCTTCTACCGGAGCATTCTCCTCTTACTGTTTACCAAGAGTTTTCACTGACTTAGGCATCAAAGGGTCTTTTGCAGGGACCATATGTTGGGAATTGTATCTTAAAGCCAATCATTTGATGATTATGCTAATATAAATTATATATAAATTGATATATTAATAAAAGTTATTTGGCAGTTTATTCATTACAAGAACATCTTCTTAAAACTCCTAATAGTAATGAAGCCCTCATGATCTTGTTTTACAATAAAGGATGATTTATCTTTGAAGATCCTCAAAAGAGTTCGCGACCAAATAATATACTATGATAGGGTCATAGTACTATCAATTATAGGACGTTGTATATCATATTTATTGGTTGTCCTCTTAACTAAGGAGTATAGAGACACTGGTATGATATACAGGTGAAAGTGTAGGAGTACATTTCACCGAACGTGACTCATTTTCGGATACTCTGCTATCAAGAGTTAATCTGAGAAGATATGGTTATAAGTATCCTTCAGACATAAAGATCACAACCGGTGACTTGCAAGCAACTCATTGTACTTAGGTGCCGGACCACCTGGATTTTTAATCCAGCTATGAAAGGTTACTGGGTGCAGTCAAGTACTTGTGGTAATTAGTTGTGGATCAAGATGGAATTTGACCTATCCTATTAAAAGGAGAAATGCTTGTGTTTCAATTTACCAAGACCTTGGCCAAGGCATTTCATGTGAAGGTCACATGATCACTAAAGTTGAAATCACTTTATGAATTTACTATTTAGAGTTGATAGGCTCTTAAGCCATCCTTGACATTTATGGTCAAAAGGATGAATTATAATGTAACTATTTCTTAGGGTTCTTCAAGTTTGCTCAACTCTTCGACCTATCCGGACGTCGGGTTCCATTGCTAGATGGGCATATCGATTAGTATAGAAAGTTGTTCCTATGCTACCGGCTTAGGTTTGAACCTAGAGAGTCATACACATAGAAGTTTCCTAGGATGATCTATTTGCTGATCAACGATTAAGAATCGTACATGATTTAATTAATCAATTTGATTGATTCAATTATCTCAATTGGGTTAAGTACAAGTGAATAAGATTCAATTAGGTTTAAGTCTATTAGAAGGACTAATCAATTTAAATATTGATTTGAAATTAAACTTGATTTGGATTTAAATAATTCAGGACTAGCCAAATTTGATTTGGGCTAGGACCATGATCTATGTAGGTTCAGTCCAATAAATTTAAATCAGCTTAAACCAAAACCCAAACCCAAACCCCATGTGTGGAAAAAGTTTTCTTGCATGAAGATCTCACATCATGAGAGATTAAATTTATGTAGAATTTAATGCATAACCTTAATCTTCTCCAAATGGTTTCCGTTTGAATTCTAAGTGTTAGAATTCATATGGAATTAATGTACCTCTTTGTATTAACCAACGATAGAATTCGTATTAGATTCACATTTCTTTGGTTTTCACCGAACGTGTCGGAATTAACAAAACGTTGGAATTCTAAGTGTTAGAATTCACATGTTTTACCAAACGTCGAATTAACCAAACATTGCGTCTCTTCTATTTTCACCAAACGAAGAATTCTAAGTGTTAGAATTCAATAGGCTAAAGGCTAAATTGAGCCTATAAATTAGAGGACATTCTTCACCAAATTAAGAATAACGATATGTTACGGATTGAAATTCTAAAGAGTTAGAACAGAAAATCCTGGTGTGATTCTGATGTTAGCGTAAGTTTGGTGGATCTTGGAAGAAGATTCAAGTGGGAGGATTCAAGACCAGCAAAGTTATTTTTTCGCGAGCTAGCACTCCCGGAAATTCGATCATTCGGGACTTCATGGACGATACTAGAGGCCGGACAATTGAACGGCTGCAGAGCACAAGGATTTACCAATTATTCTTAAGGTAAGTGATATGATCCCTATATCTTAAGGCAACTTCAAGACAAGTAGTATGACTTCTTATCTTGAAGATCAAGATATGATCTTGATGATTTTATTATATGCATAATTTAGATCAAACGATCCTATAGTATAAGGCAAATATATGATCTTAATGCATGTTAGATAGATTAATGTTTAATCTTTAAGCTTCCGCATTGGTAATTATTATCAAATTTTAAAATATGCATGCCTTGTAATTTCTCCCTACAAATGGTATCAGCCTGGTTTCGTCTTGATCTAATTTATTGCATGTAAATTAATGCTCCTATTAATTTTGTAATTATAGCTAAAATGGATCACCAGGTCATAGATGGATTAAAAATCTAAATTACCCCATTCAACGATGTATTCTATGACGTGTTGCGGTGCCGTTATGGTTCTCTTATCTTTGATGCTTAGTCAAAAGATAATTTAAATTGATCTTTGGCATCAAAACAGATTATATGCACTCTCAAGAGATGTTTTATATTTGATACATATTGATGTTGTATAAAAGCATGATATTTGCATGTTTAGTATAAAACATAGATATGAGATATGATAGCTTGTTGTCTATGTTATAAAACATACAAATATTTATGAGAGTCTTATTTGAATGTCAAATATTTATTCATAATCTTTTAGATATGATCTAAATATAGGAATTATGAGTAGTTATATAATGCAAGTGATGCATGATTTGAAATATATAACATGAAAGTTATGGAACATAAAATATATTTAATTTTTTTTGGGTTAGCTAAATCAGGTCTATAAAGGGTTAGACCCTAAGGTTTAAATCAAATGGGCTATAAGAGTATTTGATCAAATCTAAATTAATTAGATTAGGTTAAGGATGCTCTAAATCAAACAATAGTTGTAGTTGATCATGTCCATGTCTTTGATTAAACCAAATGGAGTAGATTAAGCTCCGTGGTTGAGCATGAATCTCTTAGATGATCAAATCAAAATTGGTTAACTATATGATGTCAAGGTAAGTTGGCAAGTTGCTCTAGGATCAACGATCGAATGGTTTTTAATTGGGAGCTACTAGTATTGATGCGTCTTTAACGAGTTAATGGCAGATCCCTTCCATCGGTCTCACTTACCTGGTCAACATGGTGAACCATTTATGATTAAGATCATTTACCTAATTGAGTTAACCCATGCCTGTAAGAAAATTAGTCTGACTGATTTAGGTGCCACTAAACCTGACTTAATCTTGTCTCATTCTACTTCATAGATTCAGTGAGAGAACTTGATTAATCAATTTATCTTTAGATTATTAAATCCTCTAAAATTATTAGGTCCTTAAAATGAAATAGTTATATGATAACTAGATCATAGCCTCCCATTAAGGTAAGTGATAATGAGTTTGATGTCTTGAAAATCATTAGAGGCACTCCATGCTTGGTGCTTATCAACCATCGAATTATCATTTATTATATGATAAGTCAACGTAACTATTTAATAGATAGTCAGGTGGACGAGCTTCACTTGGGCTTGGTTGTCTATAGATAGATTGCACTGATTATTATTTAATGGTTGGACCTAACCAGAACTTTTAGTGGAGGCACTCCATGCCTGCTGAAGAGGAACATGGGGCAAAACTGAACACTAAGAATTGTTTGGGACAATGATTAGTTTTGAACATACTCTTAGATGCATATGGGTTGGCCAAGCTTCACTGGGCTTGTATGTAGATCTTAGTGCCCACTAAAGAAATAAGAATAATTCTTCGAATTGGGGTGTAAAGGCTACCAATTTGAACAAAATAGTGGAAGAATCTTTAGACTAAAGTCCAAGTCTTTAGACTGAATCAATTTATATACAACTAAACTTTAGTTTTTTCTTATGCAGAAAATGGCCACTAATTTATCATTAAGGTCCCTATTGGATAGTGACAAGTTGAATGGTTTAAATTTCAATAGTTGGTTTAGAAAACTTAAGATCGTCCTTGAACATGAGAGGATTCTATATATTCTGAATAATCCTGCACCAGAGATACCTAATGCAAACACCCAAAGTTCTGAGAGAGACACTTATCAGAAGTGGCTCAATGATAGAACTAGCGTGTGTTGCATCATGCTAGCAGCAATGAATGATGAATTTGGTCGCCGGTTGGAGAATGCTCACCGAAAGAAATCATTCAAGCATTGAATCTTTCGGCACACCCAACGACGTTGAAAGGCACAAGACTAGTTGTGCTATTTTTAATGCTCGAATGAGGGATGGATCTCCTGTCACTGATCATGTATTATACATGATCGAGAAGATAGAACTCCTAAGCAAGCTTGGCTTTCCCCTACATGAGCAGTTGGAAAAGGATGCGATCCTGAATTCCTTGCCTCCATCCTTCCGACCTTTCCTTACTCATTACCGAATGACAAAGCCTGCAGTCAACTACCACGGTTTGTTGGGGTTGTTACAGAACTTTGAGAAGGATAACCAGCTCTCTAAGGTTTGGTTAATGTGGTTGAAGGATCTAAGGTAGGGCATCACCCTTTGGAAAAGGGAAGAAGAAAAAGGTACAACATGCTAGGACATCTATAAGGGGTCAGATGCAGAAGAAGAAAGTTGATAAAAGTTAGCTGAATGCTTTCATTGCAAGATGCAAGGGCACTGGAAGAGGAACTGTCCTCTTTACATTGCAACACTTGATCAAAACAGGCCAAAGAAGAAAAAGGGCAAGATGTTGCTCAACAAGGTATTTATATGATAACACCTTGTAATTTTTTTGTATATGATAATCATACCTGGGTATTGGATATCGGGAGTCCTTTTAACATTTGCAATTTATTGCAGGGACTACAGGTCACTAGAAGATTTGAGGACAATGAAAGATTCCTTAATGTCGGCGATGGAAGATTAGTTTAGTTACTGGCATTAGGAGTTCTTGAAATAGTTTTCAATAGAATGTCATCGTACTAAATGATTATCATTTTTGCCCAACGTTCTTGTTGAACGTAATTTCTGTAGGCCTTCTGGCCAAAAGTCATTATGAAATTTCAATAAAGGATGTTACTTTGAATATCATTATGAATGGAGTCACTGTAATAACTGGGCATTTATCTAATGGCATTTATATATTATCACAGCCTATGAATGTAGTGTACAAATCAAGTAAGCACCTAGAATAACTGATGTCACAGATATTTATCTTTGGCACCATCGGCTGGGTCATATCAACAAGAACAGATTAAACAGGTTAACTCAGGAGGGCATCCTTCGAGTTGATGATTGTGAATCCTGTCTTCTTGGTAAAATGATCAAGTCATCTTTTACTGGAAAAGGTAAAAGAGCCAAAGAGCTATTGGGTCTAGTACATACTGATGTATGTGGACCAATGAGCACTTGTACCAAAGGTGGATATTACTACTTCATTACTTTTATAGACGACCTTTCTAGGTTCGGTTATGTCTATCTTATGAGACATAAATCTGATCGTTTGAAATGTTCAAACTATATCATAAAGAAGTAGAAAAATAAACAGAAAAATGTATTAAGACCCTTCGATCAGATCAAGGAGGCGAATACCTTTCAAATGACTTTGTAACATATCTAAGGGAGAATGAGATTCTCTCCCAATGGACTCCTCCAGGAACACCGCAGCATAACGGTGTGTCGAAAGAAGGAATCGAACCTGTTAGACATGGTTCGATCCATGATGGGTTTTGCAAGCTTGCCAATATCATTTTGGGGATATGCATTAGAATCAGCTTGTCATATTCTCAATAAGGTTCCAAGTAAGTCTATTTCTAAAACTCCACATGAGATGTGGTATGGACATAAACCGGTTATCACCTATCTGAGAGTCTGGGGGTGTCCGGCTTATGTGAAACGTGCAAAATCAGACAAACTTGAACCCAAATCTGACAAATATTTTTTTATCGGCTATTCGAAAGAAACCAAAGGATATTACTTCTACAATACTGAAGAACAAAAGTTGTTCATTAGTAATAGAGCAGTTTTTCTTGAAAAGGAGTTCCTTAGTGAAGGAACATAGCTCTAATGTTGAACTTGAGGAAGTTCATCAAGTAGAAGGAACAACACAAACCATTGAACCCTTTAGAATCTGAGTTGATTAGATCAAACTCAAAACCCATTTTAGATGCACCATTAAGGCGATCTGGTAGAGTACCACATCAACCGGATAGATACTTAGGTTTCTTGGTCCAGAATGAGGATCCTATTGAGCTCGATGAGAACAACGAGGATGATCACCTATATGGATGCTATGCAAAGGACTGACTCTAATAAATGGCTTGATGCCATGAAATCCGAACTTGATTCCATGAAGGACATAATGTATGGACATTAGTTGATCCCCGAAGGGATAAAACCCATAGGGTGTAAGTGGGTTTTCAAGAAGAAAAGAGGCAGACGGAAAGGTAGAGACCTATAAAGCACGTCTGGTTGCAAGGGGTATCGTCAACGTTATGGTATTGACTATGACGAACATTTTCTCTGTGGCAATGCTGAAATCCATTCGGATTATGCTAGCTATAGCAGCACACTTAGATTATGAGATTTGGCAGATGGATGTTAAAACCGCTTTTCTAAATGGTATTTAGAAGAACAGGTGTATATGATACAGCCTGAAGGTTTTATATCTAAAGATGAATCTAAAGTGTGCAGGCTACAGAAGTCCATTTATGGACTCAAGCAAGCATCTAGGAATTAGAACATACGATTTGATAATGTGATCAAATCTTATGGCTTTGTTAAGAATAAAGAAGAACCTTGCATTTATAAATGGGCTAACGGTTCTGTTATTATATTTCTTGTATTACATGTGGATGATATTCTCTTAATCGAGAATGATATCCCCATTATTACAAGGAATAAAGACATGGTTATCATCACAATTCTCCATGAAAGATCTGGGAGAAGCATCCTACATCCTAGGGATGAAGATCTATAGAGATAGATCTAAGAGGATGCTTGTTCTATCCCAATCTATGTATATTGATACAGTGCTAAAGAGGTTTAGCATGAAGAATTCCAAGAAAGGCTATCTTCGATAGGCCATGGAATTTATCTTTTTAAGAAGGATTGTTCGACAACTCCTAATGAAAGAGAACGTATGAGTCGAATTCCATATGCTTCGGCAGAAGGATTGATTATGTACACCATGACATGTACAAGACCAAACGTGGCATACTCACTAGGAGTAGTGAGTCGATACCAATCTGATCCAGAAAAAATACTGGCAAATTGTTAAGACAATCCTTAAGTATTTGAGAAATACTAAGGACCAGTGGTTAGTCCATGGAGAGTCTGATTTGAAACTTGTTGGATATACTAATTCCAGTTTTTCAATCAGATCATGATGATGCAAGAGCGTGTCAGGTTTTGTGTTTATCCTGAATGGTTGAGCTGTTTGCTGAAAAAGTTCAAGCAACATACAGTAGCAGATTCGGTGTGCGAGGCAGAGTATATCGCTGCATTAGATCGCGAAAGAAACTGTGTGGCTGCAAAAGTTCATCTCCAAGCTTGGAGTGGCTCCTTCCATAGATGGACCAGTCCTGTTGTATAGTGACAGCACTGGTGTCATAGCTCAAGCAAAGGAACCATGAGAACATCAGCGCACTAAGCACATACACGGTTTCATCTTATTCGAGAGATTGTAGAACGAGGTGACATAAATCTTCAGAAGATTGACGGAAAGAAAACCTAGGTGACCCATTTACTAAAGCACTCAGCATCAAGGAGTTTGTCGACTATAAGTTGAAGATGGGTATTATATTGTAATGAGCTTTAGGCTAAGTGGGAGTTTGTTAGAAATTGTATCCTAAAACCAATTTGATGATTATGCTAATGTAAATTACATATAAATTTATATATTAATAAAAGTTATTTGGCAGTTTATTCATTACAAGAACATCTTCTTAAAACTCCTAATAGTAATGAAGCCCTCAGGATCTTCTTTTACAATAAAGGAGGATTTATCTTTGAAGATCCTCAAAAGAGTTCGCGACCAAAATATACTATGACAGGGCCATAGTACTATCAATTATAGGATGTTGTATATCATATTTGTTGGTTGTCCTCTTAACCAAGGAATGTAGAGACACTGGTATGATATACAGGTGAAAGTGTAGGAGTACATTTCACCGAACGCGACTCATTTCTAGATACTCTGCTGTCAAGAGTTAATCCGAGAAGATATGAGTATAAGTATCCTTCATACCTGAAAATCACAACCGGTGACTTGCAAGCAACTCATTGTACTTAGGTGCCATACCACCTAGATTTTTAATCCAGCTACGAAAGGTTACTAAGTGCAGTCAAGTACTTATGGTAGTCAGTTATGGATCAAGATGGAATTTGACCTATCCTGTTAAAAGGAGAAATGCTTGTGTTTCAATTTAGCAAGACCTTGGCCAAGGCACTTCATGTGAAGGTCACATGATAACTAAAGTTGAAATACTTTATGGATTTGCTATTTAGAGTTGACAGGATCTTAAGTCATCCTTAACATTTGTGGTCAAAAGGATGAATTATACGGTAACTATTTCTTAGGGTTCTTCGAGTTTGCTCGGCAACTCTTCGACCTATCCGAATGTCGGGTTTCATTGCTAGATGAGCACATCGATTAGTATAGAAAGTTGTTCCTATGCTACCGGCTTAGGTTTGAACCTAGAGAGTCACATGCATAGAAGTTTCCTAGGATGATCTATTTGATGATCAACGATTGAGAATTATACATGATTTAATTAATCAATTTGATTGATTGAATTATCTCAATTGGGTTAAGTACAAGTGAATAAGATTCAATTAGGTTTAAGTCTATTAGAAGGACTAATCAATTTCAAATATTGATTTGAAATTAGACTTGATTTGGATTTAAATAGATTCAGAACTAGCCAAATTTGATTTGGGCTAGGACCATGATCTATGTAGGTTCAGTCCAATACATTCAAATCAGCTTAAACCAAAACCAAACCCAAACCCCATGTGTGGAAAAAGTTTTCTTGCATGAAGATCTCACATCATGAGAGATTAAATTCTCATGTAGAATTTAATGCATAACCTTAATCTTTAATGCATAACCTTAATCTTCTCCAAATGGTTTCCATTTGAATTCTAAGTGTTAGAATTCATATGGAATTAATGTACCTCTTTGTATTAACCAATGATGGAATTCGTGTTATAATTCACATCTCTTTGGTTTTCACCGAACGTGTCGGAATTAACAAAACGTTGAAATTCTAAGTGTTAGAATTCAACGGCAGAATTCTAAGTGTTAGAATTCAATAGGCTAAAGGCTAAATTGAGCCTATAAATTAGAGGACATTCTTCACCAGATTAAGAACAACGATATATTGTGGATTAAAATTCTAAAGAGTTAGAACAGAAAATCCTAGTGTGATTCTAGTATTAGCGTAAGTTTGGTGGATCCTGGAAGAAGATTCAAGTGGGAGGATTCAAGATCAGCAAAGTTTTTTCGTGAGCTAGCACTTCCGGGAATCCGATCATTCGGGAACTTCGCATGGACGATACTAGAGGCCGGATGATTAAACGGCTGCAAAGCATAAAGGATTTACCAATTGTTCATAAGGTAAGTGATACGATCCCTATATCTTAAGGCAGACTTCAAGACAAGTAGTATGACTTCTTATCTTGAAGATCAAGATATGATCTCGATGATTTTATTTATATGCATAATTTAGATCAAACGATCCTATAGTATTAGGTAAAGATATGATCTTGATGCATGTTAGATAGATTAATGTTTAATCTTTAAGCTTCCGCATTGGTAATTGTTATCAAATTTTAAAATATGCATGCTTTGGAGGTAATTTCTCCCTACACCATCCTCTATGCTTTCTGCGTAAAGATGCAGGTTCATCCGAACGCAAGAGCGCTATCCGGATCTTAACGTGCACCGTCCTCAAACGAAGAACGAAATCAGCAACAACACTTATGTATCTATTATTGATTGTAAGAAAATATATGAAATTTAATCATCTTAGATGGTAAAGCTCTAAAAATTTCTTAAAGAATGAAATGGAGCATGCATTTTTCTTATTGCCTACAAAAGTTAGTTATCAACTTGAAGAGTTAGTTATCAACATGAAGATATTATAAGGAAAATAAATCAACCTATATGAATGATTATAGATTGTTTTTAGCGTGTTAAGTGATTCATAGCTTTACAGAAGCCAGCTTTGGGATTTGAATTTAATGTTTTCATATTTTTTTAAAACTTAGTTGCACCAAAAATACCTAACTCTTACAAGTGAATGATTTTCCTATTATTTTCACTAATTCAAATTTCTTCCCACATGTTTGCAAACTAATAATAATAAATAATAATAAATATTTTTGAGCATTTTCCTTCATCTGCCAGATGCTAAGAGTGCACGCGCCCATATCACATATTAGAGTATTCATACGAAGAGTTGTAATGGAGCAAGAAGTATACTCGTATGAAAGTTCTGATTAGCTATGATATTAATATCAAAAACTAGAGTGTCCTCAAGCATGTTTAGGCCTCTTTGGCAATTAAGTCACACAGAAGAAGGAAAAAAAAAAAAAAGAAATTGCAAACCACATCTATTCCGTACTTCACCAACATATTGCCGGGGAATCGACAAATATCTTAAACACACCACCCATATTATTCTCTAACCAGACACAACTTTAGAGACTACTTAAATCATGATCTAGTAATTATATGATCTACTTGGTACTTGACTAGCACATTGCTAATAACTCAATAAATACTATTTTTCAGTAATTTTATCCATTGAAGCACTACTTATTATTTTTATTATTCTAGGTTTTGATCATCTAAATTAACTCAAATCAAGATTGGACAGAGTTATATGATATTTAGGAGTAAAACCTGCACCATTAATCAACCACGATGGTGGCTCTGTTCAAGCCCATGTGGCGGTGGCTAACTATGTCATTCGTAAATGATAAAGATCACTTTCTTTCAGCTGGTGCTAGTTCTTTATTCCTTTTCTCTGCCACTGATGGAGCTCTTTGCTGTATGGTATGATACCATCAAGCTTTTTTTTTTCGTTTTCATTACTTAAAAAATTGTTATTGAAGGTGAATCGATGGTTATTTGCGTTTGGTAGCTTCAGATTACATGAGGAATGGTTATCCATATTACTAGAAATATAATAATTAAATAAATTTTTTTTATAAAATTTTTCTACTATTTTTTGATCATTCTCTACTCGCTTTTTCCTCTACCAACCTCGTTGAAACTTCATGTCGAAGGTTCTAATCTACACCCTCTATCGTCAAGTCGAATTGCCGATTTTAGCCGTCTAATGGCCTTATAGCCATCTTGTGAAACTTCTTTCGCTTGATTACAGCATCGAATATCATTTATAAATATATATTTTTAATTTAAATATATAATATATAAATTTTTAATAAATTTAATTTAAAAATATTTTGAGAATTTGATGTTATCTTTTTGTCGTACTAATCAATATTACTGTAGCATTATTTGTGTATATAAAATATAGTAATCAATTATTGTTAATATATTAAATAATAATTTATTTTATAAATAATTTATATTATTATTCAGAATTAGTTGATGGTGAACCAAATGTTGTTTAGATGGAGAGAAAAATGAGAGGAAAGAAAATGGAAGGGAAAAAAATTGATTGGAAAGAAAAGTGGAGAGATAATATTTTCTCTTCTTTCATTTGAATGAGTGGGAGAAAATTAGGGAAAGAAAATTGATTAGAAAGAAAAATGGAGAGAATATTTTCTTTCCTTTCATTTGAATGAATAGAAGGAAAATAGAGAGGAGAGAAAAGTTAATAATTTATAATGACAATAATGTCCTTATTATAAATGATTAAAAAATGCATCAGCTTTTTTGAAATCAATATCGGAATGAAAAAAAATATGAAAGAGCACTTTTAAGTTTTTCTTCGTACGTGAGACCCATCACTATTTTTTCTCTCCAGATTTCTTTCCTTCTTACTTTTCTTTCTATTCAAATAAGATAAATTTATTTTTTTTAATTTTTTTTATTTTCCTTCTTTTCATTCAAACAGAGGCTAAGAGTGGTTTAACTTATCTTCAACCAGTTTTTGCAGTTTAAAAGACCTTTATTTTTTATTTTTGAAAGATAAGATCATTATCGGTCATACTTACACCAAGGTAATAAAGCGGCAGACGTATCGACTTTTGTAGCAGCATCTCGCCGCCGCTCTTTGCTAGCATTCCTGTTCTGGTAATTATAGTGTCTTGTTACCCTCTCTTATGCTCTGTTTTGATGAAGAAAAAAGTGGGAGAAAAAAAAAATCGAGAGAACAGAAAAGTAAAAGGAAAGAAAATTGAAGAAAAAATATTTTTTTTCCTGTTTGGATGAGTGAAAGAAAAATAGAGAGGAGAGAAAAGTTAATAATTTATAATGATAATAATATACTTATTATAGATGATTAAAATTTTTTTTTTTTGAAGGATCAATATTTGAATGAAAAAAAAATGAAAAGCACTTTTATGTTTTCTCTCCCAAATCTCTTCGGGGAGAAAACTTTTATGTGAGGCTCATCTTTTTTTTTTTTCTTTTAATTTTTTTTCTCCCTACTTTTTTTTTCTATCCAAACAAAATTATTTATTATTTATTTTTTTTCTCTCTCTCTCTCTCTAAACAGAGGGTTAATCAGCCACGGCCGTGTTTGGGCCATACGAGACCCAACCCCAATTTGAAACAGTGCACCCTTATTACGGGAGCTCGCCGTTTGAACCCCGATTTATTCCAAGAGGAGACAAGGCGGCGAGTGTCCCATTCTCCTTCTCTCTCCGGTCGGTTGACTCAGTTCCACTCCCGAGGAAATTAGGGCAAAGAGCTTCTCCACAGTGGGCTCTTGCTCCCACTTTCGGATGCCCTGGTCGTGGATCGGAATTCTTGTCCGGGCGCCTCCGACGAGGGGAAAATTCTCATCTTGAAGGAGGAAACCCCCAAGGCCGAGATGGAGAGCAAGTTCTCCGAAGAGTTGATCGCGATGGAAGTCGAGAAGATCGAATTGGAAAGAAAAATGCAAACCCTCGAAAGAGAATTGGGTGCTATCAGAAGCCGATCCGAACTGGAAGAGCAAATCAAGAAAATAAACGAGGGTTTTAGTGTCGAGAGGGAGGAGCCGGAGCTCGAGAAGCAGATAGACGGGTTGAGAGAAGGTGGATTGATTCAGAAGGAATGCGACGAGGTTGATGTATGGAAGAGGAAGTGTCGAGAGCTGGAGCACGGGTGTTGCGGTTGGAGGAGAAAACTCGAGTCTGAGAGGAATTAAGGGAGAGAGACTCCCAATTGCTTCTGTTGGAAATCCGGTGCTAGGACTTGTTATCGACATAAGTGACAGCGAAGATGAAAAGATTGCTAAAGATCAGGGAGCGGAGGAACATGCGAAGAAGTTGGGCTTCGATTTCAAGGCTGAAGCAACTGCTCAAAAGAGTTCTAAGATGATGCATTTCAACCAGACAAGTATTAACGTAGTGGAGGATGACGGCGAGGGAGATGACGAGAATTTTCTGTCAACGCCGGCACCCAAAAGAAAGCGTGCCGCCAGAGTATTTAACAGTGATAGCGAGAGCGAGGATGATGGTGATGATGATATTCCAATCTCCCAACTAAAGATGAGGAGAATTGGGGCCATGGCGCAGAAGAGGGTGAAACGACAACGTGATGGTGTCCAAGAGGATGCAACCCCTTCCAGGAGGCGTTTGGTCCCACTGAGAGTGCGTGACCGAAAAACTACTGGGGCAAAGGAAAGCTCTCATGGAGATGTAGCAGCTCGAGATCTGGAGACTCCTGACAAGAAGGATAAGATTTCGAGAAACAGGGCAACTGCATGCCGCAAACTTGGATACTCAGATACTGAAGATGATAAAGAGGATGAATCATATGATGTCGGGTCAGAGAGTGAGGATGGAAGTCTGGATGGGTTCATAGTAAGTGGATCCGATAATCTGGAAGCTGAATCTGATTCTGATGATTTTTCTTTTGAAGGAGAAGCAATGAGTAGTGATGGAGACCTTGATGATGTCTTGTCTAGCATACGCAGGAAAAAGAACGCCAAAACATGGGAATATGAAGCAGATATGTTGGCCTCATTTGGAAAAGACCCTGAGCTCTGCATGAAAGCTGTTTGCGCTGTTTATCGGCAACAAACATCTGAGGAGAAGTCAATAAAGGAGACAATTCTACTTAACAACCGGGGGTTTAATACATTTGATGCTAAGAGGTATGATTTATGGTGGCTATTTAAACCCATGTGCCTTTCTTCTTTTATATCCAATTTGTTAGGTGTGTATGTTGCCCAGGGAAAGTATGACAAAGAAGATAAAAATTGGCAGTAAATGCACCGTACTATTGTATATATGATTGGATATTGCTTCTGCTCTCATTGCCTGTACCATTATGATAGGACACAAACTTCTGTAGAAACCAGGTATTCAAACATACACTACAACTCGCAAGTACTTGAGTTTACGATGACATAGATGAGTTCAACCTTTGGATTTAGGTGTGTTCTGTCAGATGATTCTACATATGCATTAACATGAAGTAGTTCTATTGAATGCATGCTTACACTAAACTTGAAATCTTTAATTTGTGTATAGCTATAGGCAAAGTAAAAGATGATGAAACCCATGTTTTTCATTATAAATAAGTGGTAACCTGGTCAGCAACTGTCCTATACCTTGAGTCACTAAACCTTGGTTGACTAATATAGTCCATTAAGGGGAGTGTGAAGTATTGCAAGGTGATAGGCCGAAATAAAAGGAGTGAGTCTGGGATCCACCAAGAAGAACATTTTGGGTCGATGCAAAATACCAAGGAGTTTTACAGTTTTTCATTGATGCTGGAAATATGCTTGCACCTACATATATGTGCCAAGTTACTTGTACAAAATGAAACATGACAAGCAATCTGATACTATTGTAATACGACTTGAACTTCTATTTGATTGTATTTCCAGAAATTAAACTGGTTTTCTGCCCCTTCATGACTGGATTGAGGAAAATCTCATGAATGAAGATTAGTTTCAGATTTGAAGGGTTCACACCTTAGATGAATCAGTATCTATTGATTTGTCTTTCTCAAAATGGTAGCATGCTCATGATTGGGAAATAACTCCTAGGCTAATATGTACCAAGGTGTAAAAATATTTGCTGTAAGATGTCTTGAAACCTTTGTCTACGTACGTACCGCACTTGTCAAGATTTAGAAAGGAGTTTCAATATGAATGGTGTGAGTATTTCCAACGGATAATTTGATTTAAGGAGGGTAAGAGACAACGTAGTGTTCCACAAAATCACAAAGCTGACTCTCATTTCATATTTTGCTATGGTTAGCAAGATTATCTTTAATTGTTTTTCCTCACAGAACACTATTCTCTGCCACTGATTACATCTTGGGTTCTACTGGTTTAATTTCATTACAATCCTCCCATTCGAAATCCGTATTGGCTAACATAAACATATCATCTTTATTTTTCAAATTTAAACAAACTGCTCAGTACTTTTTTTTCAGAAAACCAACTCTGAACAACATAACCTACTCCATTTAGTAGCCCAAAATTGTGATAAATTATTTGATATGATTAGTCAATCAAAGTTGCATCCTAGACTTCATAAATTTTGGTGCTCAATCTCTGTTACCGCCTTTAATCTGACTAAATATGCTCACCCTTTATACTTTTTCCATAATTCCTATTTCACTTTTACAACTTTTACCTTTCTTTTGCCCATTATCAACTGACATTGTACATTTTTGATTAATATCCACCAAATAGCATCTTGATTTTTTCACAGTTGTTACACGAACACTAAGCCAGAGGGGTAAGGCTAAAAACTGATTTAGCAGTTTTTGGACAAAGGGCTGTCATCTTTGTTCATGATGGTATTTGTTTTTCTGCAAATTTATGAAGTTAGATTTTTATAAACATGGAAGTGGATAAGGTGTTTGAAAATGAAATCACCCTTAAATGAAAACAATGCAGGATAATATTTATCATTGTATTTATGATTGTAACTGATGAATGACATTTTTTTCATCCATGCCATGCGTATTCTGTTTGGTGAAGTCTGGAGGAGGCCTGGTTAGAATGAGGATTCAGATTCGTACTGGGGGACAGAAAGACAAAGTGGTAAACAAATAAGTTGCTAGGAAGGATATGCAGATGCATGCTTTTATCTACTCCCACTGTAGTTCCAAGTTACATTAAAGAAGAGGAAAATATACGGAATTGAGCTTGTTGGTTATTATCATTTTTTTTGCAAATTTATGAGGCTAAATATTCCTAAATATGGAACTGGATAAGATGTTCAAAAATGAAAGGCCCTCAAGTGGAAATATGAGATATATGCAGACAGAAATAATGTAGATAATATAAGACCTATGCTTATTTTAGTAATTTCAGTGATTTGTTTTGAACTTTTCTCACCATGTTGGCTGTCAGATTCCTTGCTATGATGTTCTTGATTAATGTACAGTTTTTACTATTTGTTCCAGGGGATCTCTGATGGCAGAATTTCTTTTGGATGGTGATCCACATGGGCCACTCATGAAGTCTGTTGAGGAATTAGAGGAGTATGATCCTCAGGGGCTTGACTACTGCCACACACTGGCTACACGTTACTCCAAGCAACTGTTCATTATCTATCTGAACAAAGAGGATCCTTACTTTCTTCCATCCTAAAACCGCTAGTTGTTGACTTGTTGCTGCTGTTTAATGCTAGTGTAGACCTTTTGAGAGCTTATTGTTATAACTTGTTGCTGCTGTTTAATGCTAGTGTAGATATTTTGGGAGCATGTTGTTATGTCTCTGCTTTGAGAGACTGCTACGTAACCTTGTTGTTCCATATCCATGTTTATATGTACAGTCAAGCATATCATAATAGGAACATCCTTGCGTTTTGCTAAAACTGATGGTTGTTGTTACTATTCTACTGATATTCTATACATGATGTGCAACCTTTTATTTTCATAGATAAATGTGAAATTTGGAATGAAGCAGCAATCACAATACTTTGATGATGTGATGATCTCTACGAGTAAAAAAAATTGTTGGTCCCTCATTGTTGTGAATCATGTTGCTCTGCTTTGTTATCTCCCAAGCTACAGTGATTAACAGCAACAGTTCATGATTGAGTCATGTGGTGATTGAAAGAAAGGCTTTGGGTTTTTGCCATTCTCTTGGCTTCTCAAATTGAGGAACCTGGTTTATGGAGTTGCTAAGCTTTCTGGAATTTTGTGAAAGGAAATTTCCAGTGTCTCAGTCCTTTATCATCATCTCGAAAGAATTTTGTTTCATAATCAGAAACTTAATTTGATTTCTTTCTGCGCTAAGCGGAATTCACATTCTCTGACAATTTAAACAACTTACATAATGATGCGTTCATGTGCAGGTAAACCTATTTGATGCATGTTTTCTTTATACAAACTGATGGTGTCCGCTGGGAATCAGAAACAGACCGTAGATGCTATAAATTGGATGGTCAGTGACAATGTCGAAGTGCTTGGTTAAAATAAATGAAGAACATGCTGATGATTTTTGGAGCTGGATATTGCTCAATCATGAACGTAATGAAGCTGAAAAGTATTCATCTGCTATTAAAGAAATATTCACTACTTGATGCTTTATTGTTATATTTCTTATTTGTTTTATCTTCATCATATCAGTTGAGAGAATCTTGATATTTTTAAATTCCTCTAATGGCACGAGCTGGGCAATGCTATTAGTCACACCCCAGACTCCAGCAGGACAAAATGATTCCGAATAGCACTTCGACTGGAGGCGAGGTGGGAGAAAACGAGATAATTGGATTGGTGGACGATGCATGAAACTCGTAAAACAATCCAACAGGATGGATGCTTCCGATACAAGGGAAGATGGGAGAGGCAAGAGCCATAGACCTTTAAGATGGCGGCTTCTATGGGAGGCGGTAAAGCAACTGTTTTCAGACAAGCGGTTGAAAAGAAACTTGGCTTTTGTACAAATGTTCTGGACGCTCTAACGTTAACCCTTTGTTTCGAAAGTTAGGGGAGAAGGAGAAGAACGGATTTTTAAAATAAAAGAAGGTAAGGGAACAAGTCCTAAGAAATATTAAGGAAGAAGGGTTTTTTATCTGATAAAATAGGAAGGATAAAGTAAATTCTTACAAATTCCATGATTTGAAGGATTAAAAGTTGTTATTGAGAATCCTACTACTTCTGTTTTTTTTTTTTTTTATGTATCCTGCTACTGATTTTTTACTTTTCCTCTTTTTTTTTTTCCCCTCCTCCCAACCCCTCTTTCAAATGTGTCCTAAGTGACTTCTATGAATTTCAAAAAAATTAATTTCAGGAAGCTATGGCTATCCTGTGCAAGCTAAAGGCATTATTAGATCCCGATCTACCCATTGCTGGACATTCGTCGTACGACCATAGACAAATTATTGGAGATTCGGGTTGACACTGTCCTTCATTGATGCTTTATTTTGGGTTTTAAATTTTTAATTACTATAATTAAATATGTATTTAAAAAATATTATGTTTGCTGGACATTCGTCGTACGACCATAGACAAATTATTGGAGATTCGGGTTGACACTGTCCTTCATTGATGCTTTATTTTGGGTTTTAAATTTTTAATTACTATAATTAAATATGTATTTAAAAATATTATGTTTTTAATGCTTTGTCATATCATATGAGGCCAATTAAAGTTACTTATCATTTCGATGCAAATACATGAATTAATTGATACAGTGGTAATGAATCAATTATTATGTTAAATACAAGTAATCTTACGTAAAAGAGGGATTGGAATGTAACATTTTTAAAATATGATAAATTAATATGATAATTAAAAGTTTAAAATTAAGATAAATTTTTATTGAAATTTGAGAATTAAAAATATATTTTATTCTATCCATTAAAAAAAGGTCTCATGCATATTATTTCGGAACTGTTAAGACCATTGATAGCGGCCATTTATCCCACCCCACGGGATGCATCAAATCTGGAGTCAAGTAATCTGCAGTAATGTGCAAATTAAGCGTTGTGCATCCCTTATGCTCAAGACGGGATGGAAAACTATTATCGTGTTGGAGAGTTAAATAGTTTACCTCATCCCCGTCTCTTTTCTTTCTCAGCATTGATTTTTAAAAAAGATTTCTTAATGGAGGCTACATTTAGCTAGGTTGGATAATTATGTTGGATTTTCATTGCAAATATATTATTATATGTAAATATATTGCAAAACGTATGGTAGTACTGTAAGCTGAACTTGAGGCTCCCTTACAAGAGTAACGGTGCCAACCTATAGAGGCAAACTTAATCATAAATCAATTATATACTTAAAAACAATGCATCTAGATCAGCTATCAGTCACCTAACTATGAAGTGCATGCCAATCTACTTAATCTTCAAATATAATTTTTATTAGATTTGGTTGACGCCAGCTGGATTGGGTGATACTAAGCTAGAGTTTCAAAATTTAAAAGTGTCTTTTTTGTTCAAAGAATACAAAAAATAATTAATTGGAGGGGCTAGTGCAGAATTTTTTAATTGGACATAAAAATTTGTTGGACTCATTGGTAGCGACAACTTGGTAGCTATCTCTCCTGCAGAGCTATCATCAAGCCGGATGTATTTATATTTTATTAAATCTAAACTCACATGCTTTGGTGTTCCAAGTCTAACTTTTATTTTATGCCTGATCTATTGAAGGAATGAGTGAGGTTCAGGTTTGAGTAATAAAAAATGCATTAGGTTTGAAACGGATGAAGGCCAGATTTAGATACATATTGAATATAAAATATTATATCATATAGAGCTTGCCAAGTTAAAATAATATATGATTTGAGAAGTTTATCAATGAGCTGCTCAGTATAAGGTACAAAAATTAAATTATTAATAACATGCATTTTGATGACGCCAAGTCATCTTCCTCAAACGCCAGGGAAGACGACGTCCTTCTCCTCGGAGCCCTGCAAGAAAAGTCCCCGGAGACCGGCGATACCGGTGGGGACCCTCCGACGATCAAGTCAGTCACTTGGGCTCAGACAAAGAACCGCTCAGTGGGAAAGAACTGAGGCGGTTAGGGTTTTGCTGGAAGGAAGAAAGCTCAGAAAATCAGAGTCCAGATCCCTACTTACAGCGCGAGCACGTGCTTTTATACCGGTCCGAATATTCCATCTCGCTGTTTCAGAAGATCACCGTCGTACCATCGCTGCGCGTGCCGAAGACATCCCGTACCGCTTGCCAATGTGATGTCATACGTGTCCAACAGCCGCGAAGGCATTCGGTGCGCGCCGTCGGATGATGTGACCGAGCACAGTCGCAAGTGGTAACGAATCGTACGCCGTAGCGAGGCATGGCCATGCATAGGGACATGCAATGCACCATACGCCGTTATGAGGTATGGCCCTCCGTAACGAGGTGCAATCACGGGCGTACGGAGAGTCATGTAAGTGTGTCGTGCGGCCTGAAATCGTCATTTCCTTCGACGATCGGACTTGCGTGCCGATTGCTGATGAACCCACCCCGAGACCGGAAGGGGTCCCGGGGTGGGGAAATGCCGGTGCACCCCGGGACCGATGGGGTCCGGGGCCAAGAGATGATGACCCCACCCCGAGACCCGATGGGGTCCCGGGGGTGGGGAGATGCCGGTGCACCCCGGGACCGGTGGGGTCCCGGGGCCAAGAGATGATGACCCTACCCCGAGACCCGATGGGGTCCCGGGGGTGGGGAAATGCCGGTGCACCCCGGGACCGGTGGGGTCCCGGGCCAAGAGATGATGACCCCACCCCGAGACCCGATGGGGTCTCGGGGGTGGGGAAATGCTGGTGTACCCCGAGACCGGTGGGGTCCCGGGGTCATTAGCTGCCGTTACCCTTTATCTGACGGCGCGGGATTAGTCATATCAGATGCCCCCTCACCCCTGGGGCGAAGCGGGTCCCACCGTTGAGGCGCAAGGGGTGTTCTCCACGTGGCTGATCCCCGTCCTCATCTTTCATGTGGACGACCTGGGGAATGTAAGGAGGCGGCCCTCCGTACGCTGTGCCCACCATGGTCGACCTCGAGAGGGAACTGGCTGTTCGAAGTTCGCGCGAAAAGCCGCATCATGATTGCCTTTCCTTACGGCGACGTCAGCGGGGTCCCACCACTGGCCGGGGGCGTGCCGCTCCACGCGCTGGGGCGCTCCTCGAGGCAAACCAGCCCATGGCAAGGGGCCATGTGGTCGACAAGACGTGGCGGGATGATTTGAAAACCTATTAAAGCCAAGCGAGGAGTTGAATTGACGCCATACCGCTTCTCTTGTCATCGTCTTCTTCTGCGCCCACGCTCCGACCTCCCCTGCAACCTGCGGGCCTGCGTCTGGTTTCCTCCCTTCCAGGTCAGCTCTTCCCCCATCCTAGACTTCTGTCCCTTTGCTCATGAGTTCTCCTTCCTGGACCTCGGAGGACGGTTCTGAGGATCGTCCTCCTTCCGAGAGGCACCGTACCTCTCCTGCTCCTTCCCCTTCGATTGAGTGGTCCTCTGATTCAGAGGACCACGTCCCTCTGGCCCGGCGACGGGCCACCGGTGGAGCCCCATCGAGGGGTCGCCGGTCGGAGGCCGGCGCCTCCTCGACGGCGGAGGGGTCCCCAGAGGGGACGGCCTCCACGATGACACGGCTGGATTTAGAAAAGATCCGCGCCCGTTATCAGGTCCCACGGGATGTTGAGCTTTTCCTGCCAACTCCCGACGATAGGGTCATTTCCTCCCGACCCGGTCGGGTGGCCCTCTATGAGATCTGCCTAAAGGCAGGTCTCTGCCCACCCTTTCCCCCTTTTTTGTCAACCTCCTTAACTACTATTCCTTGGCCCCCTCCCAATTAGTTCCAAACTCCTATCGCGTCATCTGTGCCTTTGTCATCCTTTGTTATCGCATGAATATTACCCCCCGAATCAGCCTTTTTCGATCTTTCTATACTCTTCGGGCCCAAAAGGGCTGGTGGCTATTCCAGCCCCGACCCAATCGGGTCCTAAAACTCCTCCTTCCTTCCTCAATTAAGGGATGGAAATCCCGTTTCTTTTTTGCGAATGTTGACCAAGTCAGGCCCCAGTGGGGGGACCCCGACCTCCGGGGAAACGCCGTCGCCACCCACCCTGGGGACCGGGAGGCGTTGGGACTATTGTTGGCCGCCGAGATCCCCCGATACACCCTGTTGCTGTCGGAGGATAACCTGGAGTCGGCGGGTCTCATCTCCCACCGGGGTAAGTCTTCTCCATCCTTAGCCAAAAATTTCGCTTCTCTCCCTTTTTTTTTTTTTAACTCAACTGATGCCGTGCAGCCATGAAGATACCGGCGGCAAAACTGCTGAGGGCTGCTCCAAGAAGAGGGCCCGGGAAGGACCATCCAGGGGTCAGCAGGCCCCAGCCCCGAAGCGTCTGTGGCTCGGGCCTCCCCACCGGCCCAAGTCTCCCCACCGGCTCAAGTCTTCCCACCCCCGGCTCCGCAAGACGTCCCGGCTGTTCCGGAGGTTGACCTCACGGCCGACACTCCACCAGGGATGGGGACAACCGCGGAAGTCGCCGTTGAGGAACCAGCCGCGGAGGGGCCCATATTGACCGAAGAGCCCCCGGCTCCTGGGGGACCGACCCCCGGAGGCCACCAGGGATTGGGGAGAGGGACCATCTGGTCCCGTGAGTCCACCCCCCGAGGGATCACCCAGGAGTGGCCCACGCACCGAACCGGGGGCAGCGGAAATGACGGAGCGAGGTGGGGGCGAGCCCGGGCCACCCCGCGACTCCCTGAACGACGGTCGCTGGGCTGAGCGAGTCTTGGGCCCGATCTTCGTTCCTGAGATCCTGGAGGACCTCTGTCACCAAAAAGCGAGCGCGTTCTTCCAAGACTCCTATGCTGCTGTCGTCAGGGTAAGTGATCTTCTTGCCCTTTACCTTTTACCCTTTTCCTTCAGCTGACCTGGGGCTTACGCGTGCAGATTGCACACTCCTTGAGGGCCGCCAGGGAGGTAATTCACGGGGAGAAGGTGTTTCTGCGGGAGACGCAGAAAGAGGTTGAGGAGGCTCAGCGCTGCAGAGGCTGCCGAGAAGGCACTAGAGGAGGTAATCCACAGGGAGAAAGTCCTTCTGCAGGAGATGCAGAAAGAGGTTGAGGAGACTCAGCGCCGCGCAGAGGCGGCCGAGAAGGCGCTGGAGTCGGCCAGAAGCACCTGGGCGAGCGAGGTAAAGGCCGCCGAGAGCCGGGCGGAGATTGAAGCCAACCGTGCGCGCGCAGCGCTCCTCCAAATGACTGAGGCTGAGAATGATGTAATGGCCAGGGATATGCATATCTCTGAACTAACCTCAGCCCTCCAGGAGGCTGAAGGTTGGGCAGGTGCGGCGACAGAAGAGGCACGAGCGGCGAAAGAAGAAACCAGCCGGTCCAAAGAGGAGGCGAGCCGTGCCCGGGAGGCCGAAAGGGTTGCAACGGAAGCCCTTGCTGCAGAGAAGGTCCGGGCCGCTGGGCTCATAGAGGAGTACAAGGCGTCCGGGCGCTTCACTGATGACCTGGCCGAAGCCTCGGCGGCTGTATTCCTCGACGGGTTCCAGCACGGCAAGGAGAAGGTGGCCAGGGACCTGAACTTCCCCCAGGCCCTGGAGGTTGAGCTGGAGCGTTTGTCTGACTTAGCCCCTTCTGATGATGAGCCCGCACCGGCGGAGCCGTGAGCTCGCACTCTTGTTGTTTTGTTCTTTCTTTTTTACAAGTCCGACAACGTCGGCATTTTGTAGTCCCTTCCAATTAATGAAAACACTCTTTGAGATGCATTCTGTCTTATCATGAATTTCGTCGATTGACAACACGTAGTCCTGTGATCCCATTAGTTCCAATAGCACCGGGGGACTACTCTCAACTCGAGCTATTTCGCCCCAGCCATCTAGACTTGAAAGTTAGGGCCAGGGAGGGTAGGTTTTTCGGAGTGGAAATGCCGGCAGTCAGAGGTTAAGTAGACGGGCTCTTCAAGGCCATCGGCGCAATGCCCTGCCGAGTGTTGGTCCTTGTACTAAATAGGTGCGTAGCTTCTGATGTCTACGGGGGTCGGCTTTTATCTGACCGGCGGGGCTTCATGCTATCGGGTGTCGGGCTTTAAGTTCAGCAAGCCCGGAGCTTCTTGTGCCGTCCAAGGCAGGGCTTTAGGTACCGACGGGTGTCGGGCTTCGTGCCTAGCTAGCGTAGGGCTTTAGCGCCGATGGGGTCGGGCTTTTGTTGCTGAGAGCCGGTGGTACACCGCTCTGCCAGTGGTACACTGGGCTTTATGCCTGGCTGGTGCGGGGCTTTGGTGCCGACCAGGGTCGGGCTTTTGTTGCTGAGAGCCGGTGGTACACCGCTCTGCCAGTGGTACACTGGGCTTTATGCCTGGCTGGTGCAGGGCTTTGGTGCCGACCAGGGTCGGGCTTTTGTTGCTGAGAGCCGGTGGTACACCGCTCTGCCAGTGGTACACTAGGCTTCATGCCTGGCTGGTGCAGGGCTTTGGTGCCGACCAGGGTCGGGCTTTTGTTGCTGAGAGCCGGTGGTACACCGCTCTGCCAGTGGTACACTGGGCTTCATGCCTGGCTGGTGCAGGGCTTTGGTGCCGACCAGGGTCGGGCTTTTGTTGCTGAGAGCCGGTGGTACACCGCTCTGCCAGTGGTACACTAGGCTTTATGCCTGGCTGGTGCAGGGCTTTGGTGCCGACCAGGGTCGGGCTTTTGTGTGAAGAGATTTCAGTAGTTAAAATTGAATCTCGTTAATATTGAATGGGGGGTGGAAACCCAAGTGAACACAGGGATGATACTTGACATGAGAGGAGGAATACATTACTGATAATACCAGTGAAGGTTATCTGCATTCCATGTTCTTGGGAGTGGCGTCCCATCAAGTTCTTCAATTTTATAAGCTCCGTGATGGAGTGTTTCGACGATCCGGTAAGGCCCCTCCCAATTTGGGGCTAGCTTGCCTCCCTCAGCTGGCCTCGAGACCTCGGCCCGTCGAAGGACCAGATCTCTGGCAGGAACGTCCGGGGGCGCACACGAGCATTGTAGTACTTTGCGGCCCGTTGCCGATAGGCCGCCATTCGAAGCCGCGCCCGGTCTCGCACCTCCTCCACCAGGTCGAGGTTGGCTCGCAGTTGGTCAGGGTTGCCTTCCTCGCTGTATGCTTCCACCCGAGGGCTTGGTGCACCAACCTCCACCGAATAACAGCCTCAGAGCCAAAGACTAAGCTGAACGGCGTTTCGCCGGTGGGGGCTCGCGGCATTGTGTGGTAGGCCCATAGCACGTTAGGGAGCTCCTCCACCCATCGCCCCCTGCAGCCATCTAGCCGAGATTTCAGCCCCTGGAGAATGATCCGATTGGTCACCTCGGCTGCCCCGTTGGTTTGAGGATGCCCGACGGAAGTGAACCTCTGACGGATACCCAGCTCAGAGCAGAATCCCCTGAAGGGTACGTTGTCAAATTGCCGGCCGTTATCAGTGACTAATGTGTGTGGCAGTCCAAACCGACATATGATGGACTTCCAGAAGAAGGATCTCACTTTGCTTTCGGTAATCTTGGCCAAGGCCTCGGCTTCAACCCACTTGGTGAAGTGATCCACTGCTACCAAGAGGAACTTTCGCTGTCCAGAGGCCGGGGGAAATGGCCCCAGGATATCCATGCCCCACTGGGCGAAGGGCCAAGGTGCCACCAAGGGGGTCAGGTGAGACGTCGGCTGTCGCTGGATATTAGCGTGACGTTGACAGCTATCGCATTTCTTAACAAGCTCAGCTGCATCTTCCTTCATCGTCAGCCAGAAGTACCCTTGGCGCAGGGCCTTGTAGCTAGGGCTCTGCCCCCCAGGTGACTCCCGCATATACCTTCATGGATCTCTCTGAGGATGTAATCTGATTCAACCGACCCCACACACCTGAGAACTGGGTATGAGAAGGATCTCCGATAAAGCTTCCCGTTCATCATCAAGAATCTCGGGGCCCTCCGCCTGAGCAGCTTGGCCTCAGCGGGTTCTCCGGGAGAGTACCGTCGGTCAAATACCGGATGTAGGCGTCCATCCAGGAGGGCTCTTGCTCCACCGGCAACGCTTCATCCACGGCCTCGGTGCTCGGGACTTGTAGGTGCTCCACATATGTCCTCCCCAACGTTCCGTCGGCCGAAGTGGCCAGACGGGACAATGCATCGGCCCTGGCATTCTCCGCTCTGGGGATATAGCTGACGCGGAAGTAAGAGAAATGAGACGCCTGGGACTGCACCTTGCTCAAGTATCGGACATGGTTGGGTCCCTAGCCTCGTACTCCCCGGCGATTTGTCCAGAGACAAGTTGAGAGTCGTGAAGGCCCTCAAACGCCCAGCGCCTAGCCCCTCAGCTACCTCATCCCCGCTAGCAAGGCTTCGTACTCCGCCTGATTATTAGTTGCTGGGAATTGGAATCTGAGAGCGTACTCCACTACGTCTCCCTCTGGGCTCGCGAGAATGAGTCCGGCTCCGCTTCCTTGAGAGTTTGCCGCTCCATCCACATGCAGGATCCAGTCCTCCGCCTCCTCAGATGAGGGAGAGTCCCGCACCCTTCCAATCGCACCTCCTCCATATCCCTCTGGTCCAGGAACACTCGACCAGGAAATCCGCCAACACCTGAGACTTCATGGCTGACCTTGGCCGGATAGACAGGTCGAACTCACTCAGCTTAATGGCCCACTTGGCCAGCCGACCGGAGGTGTCGGGACGAGATAAGATAGCTCGAAGAGGCTGGTCCGTAAGCACCACGATGGGATGGGCTTGGAAGTAAGGCCGGAGGCGCTGGGTAGAGACCACCAAGGCGAAGATAATCTTCTCGGTTCTCGAATACCTGGTCTCGGCGTCATGGAGTACTTTGCTGGTGTAATAGATTGGCTTCTGAGCCCCGTCGGCATCCATACGCACGAGTACGGAGCTGACAGCCTCAGGGGAAGCGGCAGATATAAAAAGAGCTCCTCCCCATTTTCAGGCTTGGACAACAGCGGAGGAGTGGAGAGAAACTGCTTCAAGCTCTTCAAAGGAACCCTGACACTCCTTCGTCCACTCGAAGCCGTTGACCTTGCGCAGCGCCTTAAAGAAGGGCAGGCACCTCTCCGCCGACCTTGACATGAAACGACTCAAGGCCGCCACCCTCCCCGTTAGGCGCTGCACTTCCTTCTTATTGGCCGGGGGCCTCATCTCCAGGATAGCCCTAATCTTGTCGGGGTTAGCTTCAATCCCTCGCTGGGTCACCATAAAACCCAGAACTTGCCTGCCGCTACTCCAAAGGCGCATTTGTGGGGGTTGAGCTTCATCCGATACCGACGCAAGTTGTTGAAAGTCTCCTCGAGGTCAGCTACATGGTCCGCCACACTGGTGCTCTTGGTCAGCATGTCATCCACATACACCTCCATGTTGCGCCCTAGCTGGTCCTCAAAGACCTTGTTCATTAATCTTTGATAAGTGGCCCCGGCGTTTTTCAATCCAAAAGGCATCACCCTGTAATAGTAAATCCCCTTCTCTGTGATAAAGGAAGTTGCTTCTTCATCGCCGGGCTCATCTTGATTTGGTTATATCCGAGAACGCATCCATGAAACTGAGAGTCTCATGCCCGGAGGTGGCGTCCACCAGCTGGTCGATTCGGGGCAGCGGGAAGCTGTCCTTGGGGCACGCCTTGTTGAGGTCGGTGAAATCCACGCACATCCTCCAGCTTCCGCTGGCCTTGCGAACCATTACGACGTTCGCTAGCCAGTCCGGGTAACGCACCTCACGGATGTGGTCAGCCGCCAGCAGCTTCCGCACCTCCTCATCAACGGCCTTCTGTCGGTCAGGGGCAAAACTTCTTTTCTTCTGCCTGACGGGCCGGCACCCCGGCCGGATATTAAGCTGGTGCGTGATTACCTCCCCCGGAATTCCCGGCATGTCGGATGCTGACCATGCGAAGACGTCCGCGTTGGCCCGCAGGAAGGTAAGGAGTCGGTCACGAGCTTCCTCCGAAGTAATGCTCCAACCCGGACCATCCGCGCGGAGTCCTCCCCGAGGGGGAAAGTGAGCAGCCGCTCGGCGGCTCCCCCTCTTCTCCAAGTCTCGCGGGTCAAGCGCCTCAGGTGCCGGTGCAGGTGCCGTCTCTTGAGGGCTAGGGGCCAAGTGATAGCAAAGTGCCGGTAGATCCTGCTCTCCTCGCATCTCGCCGACCCCTCCGCTGGTTGGGAACCTCACGAGGAGCCGCTTGGTGGATATGATGGCATCCAAGAGGTTGAGCCCAGGCCTCCCGAGGATCGCATTGTATGCGAGGGGCATACGAACCACCAAGAACTTCATGAGAACAGTGCTTTGGCACGGAGCCGTACCAGCCGTTACGGGAAGAGTGATTTCCCCTTCAACCTTCACGGAATCTCCTGTGAACCCCATCAAAGGCGTGGCGACAGGTCGAAGCAAATCATGCGACAAGTTCATACGAACAAAGGCATCGTAGTTTAAAACATCTACGGAGCTCCCACTGTCAACTAAGATTCTTTTTACAGGGTGCTTAGCGATCGTCATGGACACGACGACGCTATCATCATCCTTATTTACAACCCTATCCAAGTCCTTTTCGAAAAAAGGAATTACAGTCTCAGCTCCCCCTCCCCCCTTTGTTTCTTCAACGGGCCTCCTGCCCCCCAGGAAATCATCGCCACCGTCTTCTCCGTCGGGGCATTGTCGATCACGGCGGCGAGGGCGCTGATGGGCCAGGAGCTCCCGGGTTACTCCTCTGAACGAACTTTCCCAGGTGGCCCCGCTGAATAAGGTCTTCAATAGCCTTCTTCAGCTGACGGCAATCGTCGGTGTCGTGGCCATGGTCCCGGTGGTAGCGGCAGTAGAGGTTCTTGTTCCGGGGGATCTTCGGGTTGATGGGAGGAGGGCGCTGCAGATAAGGACTCCCCTTCAATCTCGAGCAGGATCTGAGATATGGGGCGAGCAATGGGGTGTAGGGTCCGTCTCTCGGTGCAGGAGGTCGAGGATGGTTGTCTGGCCGGCGAGGAGGCTCGGGCCTCCTGGGGCGGACTTCTGCAGGCTCCGGCTGGGTCGGCTTCCTGGGGACACTCCCGCCAGCTTCGCGCCGGGAAAAGTCGGCCTCGTCCGCCCGGATGTACTTCTGGGCCCGGATCAGGAGTTCGGAGTAAGAGCCCGGCGGCTTCTTGTCAAGAGAATACGCGAAGCGAGAAGGGCGGAGCCCCCGCTTCAAAGCCAGGGTAGCCACCGAGTCTTCCAGGTTGTAGACCTCCAGAGCTGCTTCTTTGAACCGGGCAACATAATCCCGCAAAGGCTCGCCATTCTTCTGCTGAACGGCAAAGAGACTGTCCGCCACCCTCGGGATCTTCCGGCAGGCGTCAAAATGGGCCAGGAAAGCCCTCTCCAACTGGCGGAAGGAGTCGATGCTTCGTGGCGGCAGACGAGAGTACCAAGCTCGAGCAGCCTTCTTCAGAGTGGCCGGGAAAGCAACGCACATAAGTGAATCAGTGGCCCCCTGGACTTGCATGAGTACCTTATAGCTCTCCAAATGGTCCAGGGGGTCCGTGGTCCCGTCGTATGGATCTAGTTGAGGAAGGCGGAACCTGGTAGAGATGGGCTCCTCCATGATGCGGCGAGACAAGGGAGGCCGACTGTCGTAATCTGTCTCCGGCAGGTGGGTGATCCGACGGCTAAGCTCCTCCAGCTTCTGATTACACTCCTCGAGTCGACGCTCGGCTCGACGAGGCATCCGGCCATCAAAGAGCCCTCCCCCGAAGATTCGGAAGAAGAGCGGGGCGGCGATGCCGGCGCGGGCGCTCCGCCTCCTTCCCGTGCCGCCGCTTAGGAGAAACACTAGCGTGGCGAGAGGGAGACCGGGGTCTTTTAGAGGCTTCACGGTGGTGAGGCTTGGCCGGGGATCGGTGGCGACGATCCACAGGAACCGGCGATCTCCGGCGGGAGGAATGCTGGCTGGGTTGCACTACCCCCGGACAGACGGGTTCAGCTCCGGCTGCTGCAAGGCCGCCTGCTGGTGCTGCAGGCCCTGAACCATCGCCGCCAAAGACTGGACCTGCGTGGCCAGGGCAGTGAGTCGATCTTCCTGGAGTTGTTGCGGAGCAGGCGCGGGAGCGTCATTCTGCGGAGCAGAAGGCCCTGCCCCCGGAGATGCAGAGGCTCCGGAATACTGGATGCGAGAGCCGGGGGGCCTCCGCGGGTGGACCGGCCCCGCAGCGCTGCCCCCAGCGCGACCGGCTGAAACTCCCTTCGTCCGAGTCGTCACCATGACTTCAAGATCTTGAAGAAAGAAGAAAAAGGTAAGCTGCTGGCTCGACGTCTTTCTTACACCCCCCTACCTGGCGCGCCAATCTGATGACGCCAAGTCACCTTCCTCAAACGTCGGGGAAGACGGACGTCCTTCTCCTCGGAGCCCTGCAAGAAAAGTCCCCGGAGACCGGCGATACCGGTAGGGACCCTCCGACGATCAAGTCAGTCACTTGGGCTCAGACAAAGAACCGCTCAGCGGAAAAGAACTGAGGCGGTTAGGGTTTTGCTGGGAGGAAGAAAGCTCAGAAAACCAGAGTTCAGATCCCTACTTACAGCGCGAGCACGTGCTTTTATACCTGTCCGAATATCCTATCTTACTGTTTCGGAAGATCACCGTCGTACCATCGCTGCGCGTGCCGGAGACATCCCGTACCGCTTGCCGACGTGATGTCATACGTGTCCAACAGCCGCGAAGGCATTCAGTGCGCGCCGTCGGATGATATGACCGAGCACAGTCGCAAGTGGTAGCGAATCGTACGCCGTAGCGAGGCATGGCCATGCACAGGGACATGCAATGCACCATACGCCGTTATGAGGTATGGCCCTCCGTAACGGGGTGCAATCACGGGCGTACTGAGAGTCATGTGGTGTGTCGTGCGGCCTGAATCGTCATTTCCTTCGACGATTGACTTGCGTGCCGATTGCTGAACCCACCCCGAGACCGAAGGGGTCCCGGGGTGGGGAAATGCCGGTGCACCCCGAGACCGGTGGGGTCTCGGGGCCAAGAGATGATGACCCCACCCCGAGACCCGAGGGGTCCCGGGGGTGGGGAATGCCGGTGCACCCCGAGACCGGTGGGGTCCGGGGCCAAGAGATGATGACCCCACCCCGAGACCCGATGGGGTCCCGGGGTGGGGAAATGCCACCCCGAGAGGGGTCCCGGGGTGGGGAAATGCCGGTGCACCCCGAGACCGGTGGGGTCTCGGGGTCAAGAGATGATGACCCCACCCCGAGACCCGAGGGGTCCCGGGGGTGGGGAAATGCCGGTGCACCCCGAGACCGGTGGGGTCTCGGGGTCAAGAGATGATGACCCCACCCCGAGACCGAGGGGTCCCGGGGGTGGGGAAATGCCGGTGCACCCCGAGACCGGTGGGGTCTCGGGGTCAAGAGATGATGACCCCACCCCGAGACCCGGGGTCCCGGGGGTGGGGAAATGCCGGTGCACCCCGAGACCGGTGGGGTCTCGGGGCAAGAGATGATGACCCCACCCCGAGACCGGGGTCCCGGGGGTGGGGAATGCCGGTGCACCCGGGACCGTGGGTCCGGGGCCAAGAGATGATGACCCCACCCGAGACCCGATGGGGTCCGGGGTGGGGAAATGCCGGTGCACCCCGAGACCGGTGGGGTCCCGGGGCCAAGAGATGATGACCCCACCCCGAGACCCGATGGGGTCCGGGGGGGGGAGATGCCGGTGCACCCCGGGACCGGTGAGGTCCCGGGGCCAAGAGATGATGACCCCACCCCGAGACCCGATGGGGTCCCGGGGGTGGGGAAATGTCAGTGTATCCCGAGACTGTGGGGTCCCGGGGTCATTAGCTGCCGTTACCCTTTATCCTGACGACGCGGGATCAGTCATATCACATTTGATGATTAACTATGCAACAATGGTTGATCCAAAAAAAGGAAAAGAAAAGAAAAGATACTTTACTTGAAATCAAATTCAAACACCAATGTATTCTAACATATTATTACTTTTATTATTTATACCCCTCAAGTTATAAAACAAAATTTTATATACTAAGTCTAAAACTTGAAGGATATATAATGAAATTAATATTCTGTGTACATGTATGTATATAATAAATCAAGTAATTACGTGTATTTATGCATGTATGCATCTAATAAATAGAATAATCATGTGGGTTTTTGCTGTGTTAAGGTTGGGTTCTTATTTTATATCGAGTTCACGTAGCAATCTACTTGTCCGTTACCAATGGAATCTAACCAATCACTTTGCACCGTAAAAGATGAAGGCAATTAACCTTGTGAAGTTCTTAGATCATCATGGCTGTTTATAAATAAATAATAGCTCTTATCACCTAAAAAAAGGAAACAAAAATAAATAATCAATTAAGTTAAATTATTAGTTTTTTAGTTTTTTTGGTACAAAATAGGTGGGGCTTTGTCGACCCGTAGCTAGGTCCCATACGGCTTCATTTCTATCAAGATTATTTCAATCTGGCAGTCAGAATAGGGACACCAACGTTTCAAGCCAATTATTCGAGTCAGCGCGTCGGCCTCATTCCTCGAACCTATGAGGCCTCGATGGCGTGGAGGAACCCCGACCACTGGGCCACCGCCTGAAGTATTAATTTTTTAGTTGGGTAGTTGGCGTGGCTTATCCCCTGGTACTTCTTTTTCATTGATCAGTCGAAGGAATTAGGCTATGGCAGTTGGTACCGATCACACGGCCTGTCCCTTCTAATGAAAACGCCACATCTTCGAGGGCTTACATAGCTTACCAGATTTGATTATCCTGAAATCGGCTCATATTCACTGGTGAGAATGCTCCTTCCCGCAGGATAGTCAGGACTGCTTTCTCCTTATCCACTGAGTATACTTTCCATCAGAGAGCTCTTGATTCTGCTAGCTCTGGCCTCTGGGACTTCCTGCTACTTAGCAGCGCACCATCGCTTCATTTTTAGGATTTGTCAAAATTAACTTTGATGGAAGTGTTCGAGGTACATGTGCTGGATCAGCTTTTATGATTCGTGGGTCGGATGGTACGATGCTGGTGGCTAAAGGATTTGACCTTTTTGACTCCTCAATGTCTTTTGTTGAGTTATATGTGATGTGAACAAGTATTTTCTGTGCCATTTATCGTCTAAGCATCCATAGTTTATTATCAAGAGAATTCTAATATTATTATTCGTTGGCTTCATAAAAAATTTAGCGATCACTTGTCATCTCCTTAATTGACGATATTCGATATACTTTAGGAAGCATATGACGCTCAGATCCGGCGCATGAAAAGCTGATTAAATAATTTTTAAAGTTAAAAGTAAAATAACTCTTGCCCTTTTATTCTTACCTAAATTTTATATTATAATATATCGGATCTGACTCATCTATCACCCGTCCGTTACAAAAAAAAAAAAAAAAAAAAAATCTTCGAGCCGTGCTCCTTAGGGAACAAAGACAAGGTAATTGTTTCTGGCGCGGCATTGCGCTCTCGGCAAGAACGAAAGATGCAGTGGTACTTCGTTGCTGCTCTCCTCACTGTCCTCACCAGTTCCCAGGTTCCCAACCAAACCCTACCTTCTTTCCCCTTTTTCTCTCTCTCTTTCATTTAAGTTTCTCTCGATTCTATGTTCGAAGAACCCCCCAGATCCGTGTTTGATTCATTGCTTGTTATTATGACTTTACGGTTTTAGGGATCCGCAATTCAATATTAGAGCTGATCTGTCTCGCTGCGCCTATAAATCTTTCAATTATTATTGGTTTTCATTTGTAGTTATATCGAAAATTCTACTTTTTCCCTCTGTTTTACTTCAGTCGTGAACTTGGTGATGCGCAAAAGACGCTCTGGCATTTTCAAGTTTGGATTTATTGGTTTCTATTTCTTGCATTCTTGGGATTCATTTTCTTGTTTCTTGAACTGTTAAATCGGATAACCGCACTCGAACAATATATGGGAATGGAAATATGGGTAGCAGGTATTTGATTCGACTTTTTAGGATATGTTGAAGGAGATCTGAGATTGATTAACCCAAGGTTCTTGATTCTGGTGGATCGTCTCCTGATTTCTTCTGTTGTCCAAACTGGTGCAATAGTGTCTATTGAAAGAAATATAGGTTAGTGTTACTTTATATGTTGTCTTGTTATATAACATTATTTTGACTGATTTATTCTGATTCTGAGTGCTCTAGATGGAGTTCGTCTCCATGCTTTTCTCATTTAACTAAACTACAAAAAGCTGTATCCACTGTTTGTTTTGAAAGCCACCCTATGCATTTCCCAACAATCACTAGATCCACAAACTTATAACATTTTCAGAGGTAACGAATGGATTATATTTTCACATTTTTGTTGTACCATCAAGAATGAAGACACCTCCATTAGTTGATGGATGCATTATGTCCATCATCTTGATATTGGCTGTGGTACCTGTGAAGAACAAATCATCTCGACTTGAAAAGGTTCTGACCAATGGACTTACTTTTAATGACGATTCAATCTCTGATGTGAAATTGTGAAGACCCTATGAATCATGAGGAACTTGAAACATGGAAACTAGATAAGACTAAATGCCTGTTGGATCAAATATGTAAAATCCTGTAGGAGTGTTGATGGTGTAAGGGTTGAGGTCAACTACAAGAAAGAAGGAAGATTGCTTTTTCAAAACACAGGGCATTTGATTTTGAATGCTGGATTTTTCTCAAAAGTGAAGCTAATATGATGCCTTACTCTGAGATTTCAATAACATTATGGACCTATTTAATAAGGAAAAAACCTATTCTCATTACTAGAAAGGATGTTGCTGGTGGTTTCAAGGGTGTGGATTTTTTTCCTTCCCCTTTGGGGGGGGGGGGGGGGGGGGGGTCATCTAATGAAACAATTTATCTATATTGTGATATTTATTAAGCTTATTTATTCATCCTTTTGGTTTCTTCTGAGTAAATACTAGCTTTTAAGCACTTGGTTTCACTTTAAACTTTTCAAGTTGTCTCAAAGGATGCATCTATTTTTAGAATAACTTTCTATTGTAATATTTTGTTTGGCAAAAAATGGTGGTAGTGATAATGAATTTGTTTGCAGATACCTTGCTTTTATCAGTTATAAAAGGCCCTGTTGGGCTGCAATTGATAGAAAAACGTTTCTCTTTGTTTACATGGCAGGGAATTTTGACAACACTCTCACAGAGTAATGGCAGCTACACATATGATTATGCTACAGTTCCATTTCTTGCAGAAATGTTCAAGGTACCTTTTGCTTCTATGTGGTAACTCTACCTTGTCTACTATTGCAACCTACTCTTAGATGTGGACTGAAAAATTAAGCATCTTGGCAAGAGATTTGCATGATCTGTTATAGGGTATCTGCGATTGTACACTAATATACACTAATATGTTATTTACTAGCATCACCTAGCTGTTTGATAGAAGTTTCATTATTACCCTGCTGACATCGTCATCCTTTTTTCAAACTTCAGCTTCTAGTATCCAGTTTCTTCCTCTGGAAAGAGTGCAATTCATCGAGTCCTCCAAGGATTACTACAGAATGGAGGAATGTACGGTTATTTCCAATTCCTTCTATCATATATCTGATCCACAATAATGTTCAGTTTGCTACCTTAACTTTTGTGGATCCATCAACATATCAGATAATGGGCAATCTCAAAATTGTTACAACTGGTATCTTATTCAGGTACTGCTCTTAGTCCTTGAGAGGAACATTCAGAACTTGATATCTAGAATTGGGTTGAAGAATGAAATTCTTGCTCTTGATCAGCTCATGCATCTTGTAAAAACAATTTTGGATGTATTAATAAAATATTTTCTTATTCAGCTTGAAAGTTTTAGAAATATTACATCCAGCAATATAGCCATGTTTTGGAATGTTTCAACATGGTGAAATATTTGTTTAATCTGGTCTTTGCCCCTCTAATTTGGAGACTTCAAGTATGGACTTTATTACAACAATAGTTTTCTCTAATAAATTCTTGTTTATATGATGTGATTATAATTTGCGCTAGCCGTCTACCTACTGAATCCTCTTCCTTTATCTAGGCTTAGGGCCAGCTATGTACAAAACATAGGCAATGTTTCGAGTATTGACTTTCCTGCTATACTTAAAGTAGGAATGACTAAAAATGTGAAATTTGGGAACGAGAATCCTGATCTTAGAGTAACTTCTAGATCAAGACTCACATTCATGGCTTAAGTAGGAACTAGGGAGAAGTTTCCCACTAGCTTGTTTTTACTATTTTGTGTGCTAAAGATGTGTGAAATGCTAACTATTTCTTTTAACAATAAAATCCTGAGCTGAAAACATTTACATCTATATGTATTTCTAAATTTTTGAGGAGTATACACATGTATTTCTTGATATGTTTGCTACTATAATCTGAAAATCTTTGAGTAATTGAAAATAATCATTAGCAAATTTTTCTCCTTTTGATATTTTAGGCTGTTCCTGAGGAGGAAATTGTCAAACTTACAGTGGATGGCTATTGTATTATTAGCTGTTGGAACAACTACAAGTCAGGTTCCCCTTCTATGATGGAAACTTTGTCCCTTTTTCATTTTTTTGGATCCTAAAACATTTTTGCTGGTTTTATTTCGTATTTATCAAGCATTTATACTGCAAAAAGAAATTTAATATAATTTTGTGGCAATTTCATTGTTATTTTTGAGATTTTCTGTTTTGGAACTGTAGCATGTCATGTTTCATGCTTTCAATGCCTGCTTGTGCTTTGTGCTGTTTCATATGCACTATCTAGCCTTTTGAAGCAGCCATGTGAATGTTGGGTGACCGATTCATTTGCATTATGCGTAAATCAAAATTCAGACACTGTTGACTGCATCCAGTTACTGTACATGATGTTTACTGTTTTCTGTTGCATCATGACCATATTCTATGTTACGAACTTCTAGATATCAGTATACAAATCTGAGATTCTCATTTAGATAATTTGAATAATTTCTCAGAGTAAGATATTAATTAATTTGGTTTTACTTCACGGCTACCTATGCAGTTGTTGGGTTGTTTGGACTTTTGTTAGGAACAATTACATTTGTCCATATTACCCTAAGGCTCCTTGTTTCATATAAGTAGTGGATTCTCACTAATTTTTTATCCATCATAAGAAGAATTAAAAAGATGATTAGTAGGATATGAAAGATGAGAAACATAACATTCTCATCTTTGATAATCTATAAAAAGATTGTTAAAGTACTGTACCATTGATAAAGTCCCCTTTCTTGTCTGTCTGCTAAAGCATTCACCTCTGCTGGAACATTGCCCAGATCTAGATTGTGTTATATTGTTATTAAATTCTGCTCTATATCTGCTGGCTGCAACAGTATGTACTAAATGTTTTGAGCCAGGAGAACTCTTCTGAAGTTTCTTTAAGCATATGATCAAACTTTGATGATTGTACCAAAGTCTTCCCTTTGGAGTCCATACAGCCCATTCTTCTGAATAACCTCTTTCTGTGGTAAATTTTAATATCATAAAAAAATGCCGGGATCTTTTATCAAGCTTATTGCTTGCTAAAATTCAGTCAAATTTAAGTGATGAAAGGTAGGATGAGGTGTTAATTATTTCTGGATTAATCTGAACTCCCTTTATCTACTATGACCAATTCATTGAGTTTCATCATTCTGATAGACTATTTCCATTAAAATTTGGATATATATATATAATGAAACTTGGATGAATTCATGTAGTTGGTCACCTTTGGTGAACTTATAAGTTCACTCTTCATGTATTATCAACTTTTTAGAAAGGTAACTTGTTCTGTATTTTTGAATAAATCTTGATATCTTTTGCTGGTTTCAGATATAAAATGATAGGAAGGTTGGTTTTTTATAGTTTAGGGCTCCAGATGGGCTTGAGAGGTAGGTGGCATTAGAACAAATAGTTAGGATCTAGAGTGGAAGTGTTAATTGAAAGGAGGTTATTATTATAAGGACAATACTCGCAATGCATCCTGGCTGATGTAAAAGTCTAAATCGAACTGACATGTTTTTGTAGATCTGGTATGTTCCTTGTTGAGGTGATCATAAACAATAAGCACGGTTAGGATCCATCTTGCCATAGTCTGGAGCCCATCAGGCCCATCAGTCATTGAAGAAGGTTTAGCAGGACCAATGTCAGCAAATTGGTGGCAACCACAAGGCCCAGTGACCACTTAAATGGGTTCCACAGGAGCCAGAAAAGCTAGTGGAAAGCCCTGTCGGGCCACCCGCCCTGGAGGAAGGTCCCATAGGATTCTAGAATATTCGATCACATTTTATTGCTCGATATATCCATTGTTCTATGAATCAAATATTTTGCATTTTTTTAATTGTGGCCACAATCCTGTGCTTCTTAAGAAAAAACTCTGGTGATTCCCCTTTAAAATAATCTATGGAGTTTCACGAATAATTTTAATAACAACAATCTTCTTCATGTGAATGTCAAGTAAATGAAATCCACCCTATTCTCAAGTAAGCATATTTTTCTCTCATTTGTGATGCAGGTGAAAGGTTGTGGAGAAGCATCATGTGACTCTCTCTTTTCAGCACCTATACAGGGATACATGCTGGGACTTCTCTCTGCCTGTCTTTCAGCGCTAGCTGGTGTTTACACAGAATATTTAATGAAGAAGAACAATGACAGCCTCTACTGGCAAAACATACAATTATATATGTAGGTATCTCTACGTGGCCATTGTAACACTGCCACAACCTCTGGGTTGGTGGTATCTATAGGTTCAACTTTCTTAGTCATTAAAGTCAAATTTGCCTCTTCATGTGAACATGTCATAAGTGAACTATGCTAAATTTTCCCCCATGTCACACACCATCAGGTTTGGCGCTATCTTTAACATGGCACGCCTTCTTTTGGATGATTTTAGAGTTGGATTTGAGAAGGGGCCATTGTGGCAACATCTTTTGAATGGGTACTCTTTTACCACCTGGATGGTTGTACTAAATTTAGGATCTACAGGGTTGCTGGTGTCATGGTTGATGAAATATGCAGACAATATTGTGAAGGTAATTTTATTTACTCTCTATTATAATCCTATATACGCATATTACTAAATGTTCAGTTATTAACACCAATCATAAGAGATGTGTTTTACAAAATACTTTTTGAGCATGAGTGGGACATGCATGTGATGTGACAATCTGGCCAAAAAAGATTGTTCTCTTAATTATTGCGACATTTATTATAAGGTTTGTTTATATATTTTTGTTCTATTTTATTAATATCTCGATCATGATAATAGAAAAGTGATTTGCTCACCTCCAAAAATCATTTCAGGGGAGGTTATGGAGGAGCGGTTATAATAACTTGAAGCAAAAAGTTTTTTTCATGAACATGACCAGTATCAAATATTTGTAGATAGCAAGCACTAAAACCCATCTCAGACCTCATATATACATTTGTATCTTTGCTAAGAGAGCACAAGTACCTCTGCTTCAGGATTCTGTTGAAAGAGTAGGGCTCTTTTTTATTGTGTATAGTGAAACTAAGGTGTTTGTGACTTGATTTGAGATATAAACAAAAAACAAAAGGTTTGTTTTTGAGATCCTTCATATAGGTTTGAGGTTTACAAAGTACAAAGTTATGCGTATCACCATCAGATCTGGAATTTTATGATCATGCTCATCATGGAAGTTTCAGAATGTCTTTCTTGAACTTACAGCTTACAATAGTAATGATTTATTGGAAACATTACATATCTAGTGCCTGGAAGTGCTTCATGCGGCAGAGTTGGAAATCTTCCTGGTTTCTTAGATGTGCAACTCAAATGGGGTTCATGCTAGTCATATACCAATGCACACACTCTGAAATTTAGTTTGTTAGTGCACCATGGACCTTGCTTTTTTCCATGTCTGCCACTATCTATTTATCTATCTATCTACCTATAGACACACTCTGAAATTTAGTCTGTGAATGCACTATGGACGTTACCTTTTTCCACGTCTGCCACTATCAATGGTGCCTTCTCTTCTTCTCATAGGTCAACTTACATAAACTGATTCCTACTGAGGGCTGAGGAATTCCAGCCTTAAACCAGATCAATCTGTTCTCTTCAAACATGTGTTAGGTGTAGAAGAGAAGCCTATGCCTAGTGCTATGAATTCACTGGAGTTACTTGCTGATTGAAAACTACTTATAAAATAATGAAAAATGAAAATTTCTGGGCTTTGTGTAAGATAGAAAAAAAATTATGAAGAGACAGGTAGAATTAGTTACTGCTTTTTAATAATTTTTTAATAAAATATATTGCTCAAAATATCAGTATTAAGAATGACCTTCAAATGCTAGGATATGTATCAGTAATATGGTTATGTATCTAAAATGAATTATAAAATTCTGTCACTCTCATGTCCTCTCAATATGTATTCAAGGAAAAATATTTGTTAAATTTATCATAATTTATGAAATGCATGCTTAAATTAATAGAAATATGTACATGATGTGTATGCCACATGCTTTATATTTCATTTTTCTGCCTTGGTTTATTATATGCTGTATGTTCGAGTAGTCTGTTGCTAGCAAGCATGTGAAAATGTTGGTTATTGAGATGCCTCTGCATAAAGGGAATTTAAGAATATCTTGTCAGGGGACAGAGAGATAATTAAACAATTTTCTTGAAAGTGCAGATTTTTGGACTTGTTGGGTGTGATCATGAATTTTATGAGCATTAAATGCAGGTTGTTAATGGTAATGAATTTATATGTGCCCACAAAATCTGTAAGATTTTGGAAGGCCACAGGGAAAACAGAAAGGAAAGATAAAAGGGACTACTTATAAAGGTGCCGATTGGATGATCTTTGTACATAATTTTTGCTGCAGGGTCATGGTCTAGATGACTTAGAGGAGCACATTAGAGCATCCGTGACAACTTAAGCCACATGCCAATCAAGACATCTGGCACAAGGCTAGTGGTAGAATACAAACTAAAATGGTGAGGAGATAAGGGCAGAAGTCAAGCATACGGGAACTTATGCAACCTTACGCATGTGGGATTTGGTGTAAAGTAAATAAAGCAAAGGAAGAAGTCAAGTTGCTATAGGAAGAATATTTGCAAAGTGATGTTATTACTTTGACCATTTCTACCATATGCAAGATCATCTTATTCTTGCAGGATGAATAATTTGGTGAAGAGAGAGTGCTCTAATATGATGCCACTAAGGCCATGAGATCACAAGCAGACATGTCGATATGTTGTTTGAGAACATCCTCTAGGCCAATTAGGATTTTGTATGATGTTACCGTGATTTCTGATGGGTGGACAAGGATCATGAATATAGCATGTTCTTAAGGTGAGATTGATACCCCCACTCAATAAGGTTCATGTTTTAGTCAAGAAAAATGATAAAGGATGCAAGCATTTTGGGTAATTCCAAAACTAACTGTACCTAACCCATGTCAATCTAGTCCGTATCCAAATTCTGGACCAATGATTAGATTTATATTTAAAATTAAGAGAGATTTTAACTGGGTTTGATATCAATTTTTTTTAAGGGCTGACTGGGGACAAACTGCCAGATCTTGCCAAATTAGGTGGGATACGTGGGAGAGAGGGAAGGAAAAAAAGGAATATGAGATGGGGAAGGAATAGTGATGAGTAGAGCTAGAAGTGGACAGACTGCCTGACATCGGGCTAGGCTATGAGCCAAGTCGAAATTAATTTGGATCAGATTTGGGCTTAAAATTAAAGCCTAAAAGATTTTCGAACCGAGTTTGGGCCCTTTTTTGGTCTTTCCAAAAGCTCGAGCCTGAAAAAGGCTCAAAGCATTAGCCATTAATTAGGCCAAAATCTTAAAACATTAAAATGTAGCAGATCTTTTAAATTTTATGCTGAATTTTCTATTAATTGTGTGAAAATAGCTCTCCATATCGTAGCAAAGTTTCTAGAGTGACTGAATGCAATTATTTTAGATGTCGTTTGTTTTTGTGCAAACATTAGATAACTAAAAATTAACTTTATCGGCTCAATTTTTGGCTCAAATGGATTGTTATGGGTTGGCTTGATTGGGTTTCGAGCCCAAGCATGGGACTACATTGGGTTTGGGCCTAATTGTTGGGAAAAAAAATTGGGCCCGAGCTTGGCCCAAAGCCTAAAAAAAAATTTCGGACTGAGCTCGGGCTAGGGCATGGCCTGATCTGGCTTGGCCCACTTCCAACCCTAGCAAGTGAGGAGTGGTGAGCTTGATCCTTGCAGGATAGAAAAATAGACCTCTCCCAGTCTTTCCTTCTCAAAGTGTTCTCCCTCTCCTTCTCTTACCTTCTTTCTCTAGATGTTTCCGAATCTTGCCAGAACCAGCTGGATATTCCCAAACAGGCGCTTTGTTGGATCCAACATGATGAAACCAAACGAACATAATAAGACCTAACAATGCTAGTTCAATATTCATGTCTAGCCTGTTACATTTAGATGTGATCCAATTCATCAAATGACTATACCAGATCTCATATGAATCAGAGACCCAACGATCATTCATGTCACACATGATCTCAAGTTATAAACACCCTTTGTGATGATCATGGTGTATTTTATCAATGCGTACCAAGGGATGGATTGTATTTCAGAAAATCTTTTGTTGATTCTTGTTAGGGTGTTTGGTGGTGCAGGTCATATGGCAATGAAAGATTTTCTGCTTTCTATCCAGCTAAGAATACTATGATGATCAATCCATGGGATGATAAGGAGACTTATACCTTATACTAGGAGTACTTCAAATAATTCTAGAGTTGGTACTAATCATGTCTTGGCTCAGATTTGCAATTTCATCTACCTGGTGTACAACATATAATTGTAGCATGTTGGCAATGCAATTTCATCTACTTGGTACAGAACATCTAATGTTGCATTTAGGAAAAGTTGATGATGTTCTTTTGTTATGTTTATTTAGTTAGTCATCTTATGCCTCTAGGTAACCTAGGTAAATCCAATTGTGATACATTATACTTTTGGCTTTAAGCCATGAAGTTATTGAGAAGTTTTAACATTTTTTTCTTGCCCTTCCTTTAGAGATATAGATTTATCCCACTTCCTCAAGGGAGCATAAGGCATCTTTTTCGAGACCATCCAGTTGGTTACATGTGAACAGCACTGTAAAATGTTGATTACAGTCAGCTCTAAGTTCACCTTTGTCCATCCATTGCATTTACAGCTAGCATTGCATTTACAGATAGCACTAGTTTGCAATATAGGGCACATCTAAATGTTCTTTGATAATGGTGCATATGAAATTCTGGAAAAAATTAAGAAATATAATTAGTAATTACTTATTAGGATTTGATTTCCAAGGTGTATGATTGGCCCCTAAATTTACTTTGTAGTCATTGTGGTGTCCTTGATATATATTTTTGTGAATTAGAGAAAGCAACTGAACTTATCCTAAAATATCATCTCATCATAGAAAATGATGAAAAATTTGTGAATTAGAGAAAGCATAAAGCATGACTTAGGAGCAAACCTTAAAATGTGGAAAGTTACATTATGTGTGTGGTAATGTTTGTGTTACCTATGCTTCTTTTTTTCCAAAAAAAAAAGGGGTCTAGGATGGCAAAATTATTTAGATAAGTAGATCTCATGATTTTACTTATATACAACATTTTATTTCTTATAAAGTCATGTAGGATAGTGTGGAATAGAAAATGCTAGGGCTTCAAGTGTATCCTTTTTTTCTTCCTTTTTTTTTCCCCCCTTTTTTTTTGACTTGCTTGGGTATATTTTCATGCCATTGTATAACAGAACCTGGCAATAATCAACATTTGTAGGGATTAGAAGTGACACCTACAGTGTCAGTGCAGGCTGACATTGTCGCCATCTGGAATACTTTGACCTATGTTTCCAACTGACCTTTATTTTTAAAATTTTATGACTTTCTATGCTCAAAGAATGTGTGGTTATGTTTAAAAGATATTCCAACTTAAAATAAGCAAGTTCAATCTTTCTTACTGTGTCAGTTATATGAAGGGTCTGGCTAATTTTGCCTGACGAGCTTATTAGATAGGTTGATATAATGCTGCTGCTCCAAGTTTTTCTTTTTGCTTCTTTTCTTGATAGTGTTACTCCAGGTTTTATTTTTAACCATGAGTGTGTTTTCCATGGATAATTGTGCTTCAATACATATGACATTTGCTCCTGTCATCCTCCAGGTATATTCAACATCAATGGCGATGCTCTTAACAATGGTTTTATCGATATTCCTTTTTAATTTCAAGCCTACAGTGCAGGTAAGTTTCAAGCCATAACGTGCAAATTCAAAATTTTGATGTCAATTTAGTTGATATTGTCTTTTCTTCGGTGTACAACTGCATTCATATACTGGTTTAGCTGTCAGCACTGAACGTGTTAAATGTGTTATTTTCTTCTTTTTGCAGCTCTTCTTAGGCATAGTTATCTGCATGATTTCATTGCACATGTACTTTGCTCCTGTGCACATGCTTGTGGATTTGCCAGTGACCACAAAGACGCCTACTGATACACTAAATGAAGTTGCTGTCAAACAAGCAGGAGAATCATGATGTTAGATGTCCGAATAGATCACATCTGATTCAATTAGCCAGAGTTCACACATCCTTGCAACTCAGCTCCCATATGGGCCAATGCGATGGAAAAACCTAGATGTGAAGTCTTTATAGCTTGCAGCATTGGACTATGCAAAGATCGAACAGTGAGTTCATCAAGACATGCAGCCCTCAGCCCACAGCATCAACACCTTCATTTGAAAAATGACATGCTGTTGTAAGATGCACTCTGAAGGCACCAGAGGTTTGAATAGGGGTGCCTCGGAACACTTTGAGCCTCTGCTACCAATTGGTCGATATATTACATTTTTTTCTCAAGATAATGCAGAATTCATCTTTCAAAATTTTGAGAATACTTGGAGTTTGAAAACATGTATGACTACTGAACATGATATGACCTGGGAATATGCTTTTTGAAGAATTTTTGTGAGAAAGATGCTTCTTTAGAATTAAAACGATGAGCTTGAACAAAGATTCCTTTTATTTAAACAAAGTCAATTAAGGGGGTGTTTGGAAGCACCAAAATACAAAGAATTTGACTGTTTTAGCAGCGAGAAGATGGTATTGTTAGGGAAGTGAGGTATGGTATTCTTGCTGAATTGAATGGAGAAGCGGGGAGGGGGACGAGGGAGAGAGAGAGAGAAAGGTTGGTTGGATGAGAACAGGCCGGAACTCAACTCAACTCTAAGCCTTTCCCAACTAAGAACAGGCCGGAAGTGGGGATCAAATGGGTAGATTTTGGCACGATTGGAACGGGAAGAGAGTGCAGGAGGGGAGAGAGGGAGGAAGCAATTGAAGAGAGCGGGAGATCATGGGGTGAAGGGGTTGGATGAGAACAGGGCAGAAGTAGGGATCAAAGTTAGAAGATTTTGGCAAGGCAACTAGGAACCTGTTCAGGTACAACTAGGATCTTGCAAGAGATCTCTCTCTGTTCAAAACCATGCATGAGATTTCCATATTGGACGGAAATTTTTTTTTTTTTTAAAATTTGAACCCTGTTTCTATGCAACCTGATGAATTCATTCAGACACTCATCATCTATTCTCATTGTTTATTAACCACATAGTAAATATTTATTTTTCATTAAAATTAATTAATTTATAATATAATATAAATAATTTATAGAATAATTCGAATTTGGATAGAAAAGGTTTTGGAATAGGGTTAATCATTCTAATAATATATCACAAAACAAGCAAATTCAACTTGAAAGGGATCTTTTCAATTCTTAAATAATAAGGGGCAAAGGGAGGGAGATAGCAAGTGAAGAGAGATCATTGGGTCACAAGCCTGATTCAGACAGCATTTAAATGAATATACACACATACGCATGCGTACATACATACATACATACATACATACATATACAATCTGGTAGAGATCAGGACCCTTAGCCCTTGCCCTCTTCGTCCATGCTCCCACTACCTTCTTTCTCCCCTCTTGATCTCGCTGAGTCTGAAGGATTGTTCGCAAACAGGCCCTAAGAGGCCACTTTTGTTCGAATTTATCTAGGACATAGAATTGAATCTCAGATAGAGGCGGTTGGTTTTTAGGCTGTATTCTGCTGGGGTCAACTGATAGTTGTTGTTGACCTCAATAGCGGTACCAAACAAGCCTTCAATATGAATTTCATCCACCTTTAAGTGGTCGTTTAGAACAAGACGTGCTTGGAATTTTTCTTCCAAGCTCATACTTGCTGAGATTTCTTATCGTTTTTTTGTCAAAGAATGCCGTCATGAGTTTTGCGACTCGAGCGGTGGTGTATGGATTGGGGGGAGAGAGAGGGAGAATCATACTTGCCTTTATAGGTGTTGAGGGATAAAATCACCATTGCATTGATAACCGTGCGAAGGGACTAAGATCAGCCCCATCCCCCCACCCACTACATTACACCCATAAAGAACGAGCTAACTAATATGGTCCAATGGGTCAAGCAACCCATAGCTCGGTTTCCCCTCGAGCTATCCATAGCTCGGTTTTTCCGAGCAACCCTTAGCTCGTCTTTCCCGAGCCATTCATAGCTCGGTTCCCCCCGAGCTACCCATAGCTCGGTTCCCCTGAGCTACCCATAGCTCGGTTTTCCCAAGCAACCCTTAGCTCGGCTTCCCCGAGCCATTCATAGCCCGGTTCCCCCTAAGCTACCCATAGCTCGGCTTCCCCGAGCAACCCATAGCTCGGCTTCCCCGAGCCATTCATAGCTCGGCTTTCCCGAGCAACCCATAGCTCGGCTTCCCCGAGCAACCCATAGTTTGGCTTCCCCGAGCAACCCATAGCTCGGTTTTCCCGAGCCATTCATAGCTCGCCCTTCCCCGAGCAACCCATAGCTCGGTTTCCCCGAGCCATTCATAGCTCGGCTTTCCCGAGCAACCCATAGCTCGGCTTCCCCGAGCAACTCATAGCTCGGTTCCCCCGAGCAACCCCCGAGCAATCCATGGCTCGACATACACCTCCGTGAAACTCGACGCGGGAGAGCCCAGGCCTAGCGTAACAGAATTCTAAACAAAGAATCATATCAAGGAGTGGTCTAGGATCTACAATAACGGCCTAGGACCTACGCACTCATCAGATCTCAGGCCATTAGAGAGCCCTCCCAGCCGTCGATCCTTCAACGAACAAGATATGGATCCCACCGGCCTTACAATAGCTTGATTTGAATCATCTCCGTATCCCAACAACCTTCGAACCTTCCAGAAGGTACTTAAGATCCAGGTGATTGCCTATAAATATGATACTCCCAGATTCTCTCAGGTATGCGCACAAGCCTCTGTACACAGCTCCTGGCTTACTCTTACTCTCACTCTCACTCACACACTCTCTCGCTTTCACTGCTCATCCTCCTCCTTCTCCACCATCGGCGCTCCCACGAGCTCCCCGATTGGCCGCCCCTGGAGGGACTCCCCAGAGGGATCCTTCTTTTCATTTCCGTTGATCATCGATCCCCACTGACTTGAGCGTCGGAGGGTCTTTCGCGGAGGGCCACCCCCAGTGCCTCTCGCATGAGAACTTCTATGTAGGTCCGCCCAGGAGGAAGCCCGATCAGGAGATCGATCGTGCCTGAGTCGAAGGATAGATCCCGGCGGCAACAGATTGGCGCTAGAGGAAGGGCCTCAAGTTCCATTAAAACTTGAAGAAAGGAGACAAGGATCTCGATCCGGAAGAGAACCTCTCCAATGGCTAATCGGAGAAGAGCAACTTCTGAAGCCCAGGACCAGGTCGCCTCCTAGAGACCTGATCCGATGAGTAGCGTGGCGCTGCAGCCGCCACCCATTGAGACCTCGTCACCGCCAGCCATCCCAGTGACCCAGGATCAGTTCGCCACACTAGTCCAGCAGGTCCAAGCCCTGACCCATCTGATTCAGAAGCACCTTGCAACTGCCCCTACTCCACGCCTCCCTGAGGAGGCCGCTGCCCCTTTCTCTCCGGCCACATCTTCTTCTGGTCCGCATGGAGCCGCGGACCCCCCGCACCGACCCAAGGAGGACAAACCAGTCCCACGAGGTGGTTACAACAGGGATCCTCCCAGATCTCGGCGAGCCCAGTCCCTCTCTCCGGTGTCCTCCCGCCATGATTCGACGCCATCCCCGCGCTCTCCTCGCCCAGCTTCTTCTCTTACATCTGAAGAGGAGATTCGCCGACAACTCTGGGAGATGCGTCAGGAGCTGGACGCTGCCAAGTAGGCTCATCCGCCTCAGCCCAAGGCAGAGCAGGGCATCCCTTTCTCCAAAGGGATCATGGAGGAAGTGATTCCCTCCTATGTTAAGCTACCCGCCATCGAGCCCTACCATGGCTCTTCGGATCCGGATGATCATCTCAGTAGCTTTCGGTCAATAATGATGTTCCACGGAGCATCAGACGTGATCCTCTACCGCGCCTTCCCTTCCACCCTCAGAGGATCTGCCCGAACTTAGTTCAACGCCTTGAAACCAGGTTCCATTGATTCATTCGATGAGCTGAGCCGTCTTTTTATTGGCCAGTTCATCAGTAGCCGCCGTCACCGACAAAGGTCCGACTCCCTCTCTGAGGTTAAGCAGAGAGAGGGGGAGTCCTTGAGAAATTACCTTGGCCGTTTCAACAAGGCCATGCTGGAGGTGGACCACCTTAATCATGAGGTGGCTATGTCCGCCCTAGCGGGGGGAGTTTTGAAGGAGAACGACTTCTGCCTCACGATGGAAGTCAGCTACCCCCTGAACCTCTCCGATATGATGGCCCTGGCAGACAAATACGCCAGGGTCGAAGAATCACGGAGAGCTGCCCATGCCGAGCTGACGAAGAAGAAAGAGCCTAAAGGTTCGGACAGGCACCGACCGATCCGTCAACCGAGCCCGCCTCGCTGCCAAAGAGCTCCCCCACCGCCGCCAAGAAATCACTCTCGGAGCCCGCCCAGGCGATTCGATCGGTACACTCCACTAACTGTACCCAGGGTGCAAATCCTCATGGAGATAGAGCGCCAGCTCCCCCGACCAACCCCTCTCCGAGGGAACCCAACTCAGAGGGACCCCACCAAATACTGCCGCTATCACCGGAAGCACGGCCACGACACTGAGGAATGCTGGCAGCTAAAGAATGAAATTGAGAGGCTGATCCAGCGGGGCTGACTGAACTAGTTTAGGAGGGCGCCCGAGCCAGGACAAGGGGGTGACCGCCAGCCCGAGCCTCAGCAGCCTCCTCCTCCTCCCAATCCACCCATGATCGGCCACATTAACATGATTGAAGAGGCCGGTGGCTCGAGCTCCAGAAATGGTGATGAAGGCTCGGCGCCAAAGAAAGGGCGAACATGTGAGCTCTCCTTCTCCGACGACGATCTCCAAGGGATACAGTTCCCATATGACGACGCACTGGTTGTATCTCTCAATTTAAATAACTACGATGTAAGTCGGATCCTTGTTGATAGTGGAAGCTCCATGAATGTTCTGTACCTTGATGTATTTGCCAAGATGAAATTGCTCATGGGAAACCTCCGAGCTGTGGACTCCACCCTTATGGGGTTCACCGGCGACGTTATCATCCCGGAAGGGGTTGTAACACTAACGGTTCGGGCGGGAACCTGGCCTCTTGTGGCCACTCTTCACACGGACTTCCTGGTGACCAAGCTTAGGTTGCCTTACAATGCGATATTTGGGAGACCCGGCCTGATATCCCTCAAGGCCGTTGTCTCCATCCCGCACCTATCTATGAAATTCCCCATCGGGTGGGGAGTTGGTATTATCCAGGGAAGCCAAACCATGGCTCGACAGTGCTTTGTCACCAGCCTTCAGTCCAGAATGCCTGAAGTTGATGGGCTGGACGCTCGGGAGGACTTCGCCGAGCAACGGGGAGAACCGGCCGAAGAACTGAAAGAAATACCATTGGACGAGGCTCATCCCGACCGAACCATAAAGATCGGGTCGCTGCTAAAAGGCAAATCCCAGCGGGAGCTGATCGAATTTCTCCGAAGCAATGCCGATGTCTTCGCCTGGTTCGCCTCCGACATGCCGGGAATCAGTCCCAAAGTTCTCGTCCACCGCCTTAACGCGGACGAGATGCACCGGCCCGTCAAGCAAAAGAAGAGGAGCTTTGCCTCAGAATGGCAGAGAGCTATTGAAGAGGAGGTTGATAAACTCATCAAGGCGAACTTCATTCGGAAGGTGAATTACCCAAGTTGGCTATCAAATGTTGTCATGGTGAAGAAGTCGAATGACAAGTAGCGGATCTGCATCGACTTCACCGACCTCAACAAAGCATGCCTGAAGGACAGTTTCTCTCTCTCCCGAATTGATCAACTTGTGGATGCCACCTCGGGTTACCAAATACTGACGTTCATGGATGCCTACTCCGGCTACAACCAGATCCGGATGGCCCCCGAAGATGAGGAAAAGACCGCCTTCATAACCGACCAAGGTACTTACTGTTACCGTGTTATGCCTTTCGGTCTTAAAAATGCAGGAGCCACCTACCAAAGGCTGATCAAAAAAGTATTCAAGGAACAAATCGGTCGGAACATGGAGGTATACATCGACGACATGCTGGTCAAAAGAAAAGAAGCATCACAGCACGTCAAGGATCTCTCGGAGAGCTTCGCGACACTCCGCAAATATCAGATGAAGCTTAACCCAACTAAGTGCGCCTTCGGCGTTAACTCCGGGAAGTTCCTCGGCTTCATGGTCTCCCAGCGGGGTATTGAAGCTAACCCTCAGAAGATTCAAGCTCTCCAGCAGATGGCACCCCCGACGTCTATTAAAGAAGTCCAGCGCCTAACCGGAAGGATAGGAGCCCTTAACCGCTTCGTGGCGCGCTCTGCCGAAAGATGCCTCTCCTTCTTCAAAACTCTCCGGTCGGCTAAGAATTTCCAATGGACTTCCAAGTGCCAAAAATCATTTGAAGATCTCAAGAAGTACCCGGCTCTCCCCCTCTCCTTAGCAGTCCAAATTCTGGGGAGACATTGTTCCTATATCTGGCTATCTCGGAAGGTGCTGTTTGCTCGGTGCTGGTCAGAGAAGAAAATAAGGCCGAGAAGCCGATTTATTATGTCAGCAAACTACTCCGTGACGCGGAGATGAGGTATAGCCGGATTGAGAAGATGATGTTGGCCTTGATCACCTCAGTTCGGAAGTTGTGGCCATACTTCCAGGCGCATTCTGTGATGGTCCTCACTGACCAACCCATCAAGGCGGTGGTCCACCGCCCGGAGACATTAGGGAGAATGACTAAATGGGCTGTCGAGCTGAGCGAGCACGACATCCGATTCCAGCCTCGCCCAACCATCAAAGCTCAGGTGCTAGCCGACTTCCTCCTCGAATGTACCATCCCGAAGGACGGCTCACTCCTGACTCCCCCGAGAAACCAAAATATGGCACCCAGTGGCTCCTCCATATCGACGGGTCGTCCAACACTCATCGCTCCGGTGCAGGCTTGGTCCTCTCCAGCCCGGAGGGGACGACTTTTGAGTATGGCGTCCGCTTCTCCTTCCCGGCCTCCAACAACGAAGCTGAGTATGAAGCCCTGCTGGCCGGTCTCCGGATCGCCTGCAGCCTTAAGGTGGAGAAACTGAATGCCTTTACCGACTCCCAGCTGGTGGTAGGTCACGTGCGAAGGGAGTTTGAGGCTCTGGAACCGAACATGATCCGATATCTCCAAGAGGTTCGGAGCCTACTCTCCCATTTTCTCGAATTTGAGATCATTCAGATTTCTAGATCTGAAAATGCCCGTGCCGACCTACTATCTCGGCTGGCGACTGCGGAATCAATGGACGCCGAACGAAAATTCTACCTGGAGATCTTGGAGAGACCTAGTATCGCGGAAGCTGACCAAGTGATGCAAGTTGAGGCCGAACCATCATGGTTCGACCCCATCCTGAAGTACCTTAAAGAAGGGTCACTCCTGACCGATCGGAGAGAAGCCAGAAGGTTAAAGCTGCAAGCTACCCACTATGTATTGATTGATGACCAGCTCTACAAAAGGTCCTTCTCCATGCCATTGCTCAGATGCCTCCGCCCATCTAAAGCTGATTATGCCCTTCGGGAGGTGCACGAGGAGATTTGCGGCAACCATATGGGGAGCCGGTCCCTGTGCCACAAGGTGCTGCGTCAAGGTTACTATTGGCCAACCATGCAGAAGGATGCAGACAACCTTGTCCGAGCTTGCGACCCATGCCAAAGACACTCTAGTATTCAGAGGCTCCCCTCTGCCAGCTTGGTCCCCATTTCCTCCGCCTGGCCCTTTGCCAAGTGGGGAATGGACATTCTCGGCCCATTTCCGCTCGCCACGGGGCAGCGGAAATTTTTATTTGTCGCCATCGATTACTTCACTAAATGGGTCGAGGCGGAGGAAGTTGCAAAAATAACCGAGGCTCGGGCCAAGGACTTCGTGTGGAAGTCTATCATCTGCCGCTTCGGCCTCCCGCACACTATCATCACTGACAACGGCAGATAATTTGACAATCCAAAGTTTTGTCAGTTCTACAAGGAGCACGGGATCCATCACCGCCTTACCTCGGTTGGACATCCACAGGCCAACGGAGCAGCCGAAGTAACCAATCAAACCTTGCTCCAAGGGATCAAAGCTCGGCTCTCCAGAGCCCGAGGCAGGTGGGCAGACGAGTTGCACCACATCCTATGGGCCTACCGCACCACCCTGAGAGTGCCCACAAGCGAGACCCCATTTCGAATGGCCTTCGGCACAGAGGCTGTCATCCCTGTGGAGGTAGGACTCCCTTCCCTGCCGGTGGAAAGCTACTCGGAGGAAGCCAGTGATGAGCAGCTCCGCGCCAACCTTGACATGGGGGAAGAAATCAGAGAAAAAGCTTGGATCAGAATAGCCGCCTACCAGCAAAGAGTGGCCCGTTACCATGCCTCCAGAGTCAAAGGGAAAGCTTTCTTGCCTGGCGACCTCGTTCTCCAGAAAGCATATGTCTTCAAACCGCTGGAGCAGGGGAAGCTAGCTCCAAACTGGGAAGGCCCCTACCAAGTGGCAGAGGTCGTCGGACCCGGGACCTACAAGCTGCAAGATCTAAGCGGAAGATCTATCCCTCGGACGTGGAATTCGGACAATCTCCGCAAGTATCACCAGTAGGGTACGCCCTCTACAGGCTCGCCTTCTTAAATTTTTGTTGGCATATTGTTTCATAATTCATGACATAAATCACCACAAATTATATCACCAAAAATCATGAGAAAAAATAGATGCTGCTTACCAACCCTCGGCACGACCGAGTTATCTGTTTAAGCAGGAATTTTTTGAACCTCGGCTGGGCCGAGCAACTAATCTCCGAACCTCGACTGGGCCGGGCAACTAATTCTTCGAACCTCGGCTGGGCCGTGCAACTAATTCTCCGAACCTCGGTTGGGCCAAGCAACTAATCTCCGAACCTCGGCTGGACCGAGCAACTATTCTCCGAACCTTGGCTGGGCCGAGCAACTATTCTCCGAACCTCGGCTGGGCCAAGCAACTATTCTTCGAACCTTGGCTGGGCCGAGCAACTAATCTCCGAACCTCGGCTGGGCCGAGAAACTATTCTCCGAACCTTGGCTAGGCCGAGCAACTATTCTTCGAGTAATATCCCCGCTAAATCCCCCCTACTGCTAAATCCCGAGCAATATCCTTGCACTTTATTGCCCAAGCGCCTGTCTTGCTCCGCAAACGAGACCACGGTTTATCGCGTAAGCCCACGGGACCGCCCAGGTCCTCCTTTGGCTCGAATAGGGACAAATGGTTTTTCCTTTTTTATGAACCAAACAACGGTCTCAACGGAGAACAAAATAATTGCCAAAAAAGGACTTTACTCTTTATTTATTATAAGGAAAAGTACAAAAGAAAAAGCGGAAAAAATGGCCTTCGGAGAGGCCTACTATCTCCCCCCAGGAGCTGCCAGGTCTTCCACGCGCCGAGTCAGCTCGGCAACTTGTTGACGAAGGGACACTATCACCCCCTCCTATTGGTCAATGACCCGACGGAGAGCCTCGGCCTCCCTCGCAGAAACGGCGAGGAACTCCTCGATCGACTTCTCGAGCTGCTCGTGGCCTGCCATAGCTGACGCCAGGGCCATGCCATCAACGGTCACGAAGGAACGGCCTCCCTGGAAGCCCCCGCGGCCACTGCTAACTACGCCTGATTCTTCGGAAGATCGCCCTTCACCCTGAGAAGCCATACCTGCTCTTAGGAGCTATTGAGAAGCTAACCGAAAGGATGGTAAACATCGGTAACCCTCTCATCCATATTTATACCCCCCGGGCAAGTATCTCGAGCAGTCGGGTCATAAATCCCGACCCATGAGAATCCGCCACATGTCGCCACTTTGGCTGGCGCCCACAAGAAACGAAGAGTCGCGCCCCTTCCAGAGAAAAATCGGTAAATATCGACGAATTACTTGGGAACCCCCCTCCTTCTCTAGAAACTGGGTTCCTTTCGATATGTCGGGCCCTCACGAAGTAAATGTTCCCGAAACCCCATCGGATCCCCTCGAATCAACCGCCTTCGAGAAGCGTGAGGAAATGAAAAGGCATGTCAGCAGATGATGCTAGCTCGCTTTCCTCGGAAACCATCAAAAATAAATATCGGGCATCCCCATGCACTGCCCGTTCTGCTTTGCTGGTCCCCGCCGAATCTCACGGGAACCAAACATCAGGAGTCTCGGTGACGACCAAGTCATCCCTCTGAGCATTAAATCTCCGAGCCTCGGCTGAGCCGAGCCATAAATCTCTGAATCTCGGCTGGGCCGAGCAACTGTTCTCCGAACCTCAGCAGGGCCGAGCCATAAATCTCCGAACCTCGGCTGGGCCGAGCGATAAATCTTCGAACCTTGGCTGGGCCGAGCGATGAATCTCCAAACCTCAGCAAGGCCAGACCATGAATCTCCGAACCTCGGCAAGGCCGAGCCATGAATCTCCGAACCTCGGTAGGGCCAAGTAATAAGTCTCTGAGCTTCGGCCAAAATTAAGGAATATGTTCTACTACCAAACAATCTCCAGAGTTCCATCTAAATTCAGGCATCTTATAAGCCTTGATTAGGTCGAGAAGAGTAAAATCCTCGACAAAGAACAAGCAATATCTCCGGAACTTGTCATGCGCCGAGAAAGATACAATCTAAAAACTCGGACAAGCCAAGCAGCTTCTCAAAAGAGACATACGAGCTCTCTTCAAAGGAACGCCTGTTTCAAAATCATGCCTACCGCATGAGTCCATGCGACCGCCCAGGTCTCCCTCAAACGGGAACATACGGTCTCCCCTACTAAGAACCGAACCTCGATTTGGGCAAAAAATGAAGCGGCGAAGTATATTACGGGAGCAGCGGCTCTCGGCGCAAAAGAGACAGAAACTAGGAGAAAGAACAAAACTTTCTTTATTTCATTGCCATCGAAACAAATTACAACCGCCTGAGAGGCGTTACAAGTGCATTGAAATACATGAAATAAAACGAGTACATAGCTCAGCCAAGCTACTCCAAGACAGCTTCGGGTGACAATGATGATTCGACATCCGATCCAACGAATCAGGCAAGCCACGGGCCAATCAGCTCGCGCCGATAATGAGCAGATGACTCGGCCCGACCGTTGCGATCAGCTTCAGTTAATAATGATATATCGGCATCCAACCCGAGATATCAGAGAAATCAGAAAGGGTGGACAAGCTTTTGCCCCAAACCACCCAATCGAAGGGCCCTCCGACGAGTAGGAGGGAAGCTCGCGGACCCTGATACCGGGGCACTCCCCCAAATCTAGTGTGTACCGCTAGCCATTGCCCAAGTCAAAAGGCAATGTACCAGTGGGCGACACACCATCACCCCCTCCTCATGTGGCAAAAGATTCCTCGAGTAGATGAGCCCAGGAATACGGACCAGGGAGGAGGAGAAGTTCATGCAAGTCATGGGGAGCCCGCGTACACTTCCTACCCTACGTCCCCAAAGGTGAACCACAAAGGTCACACATGAAGCGTATATATGCGCTCTTCATGCGATCTCTGCGGACCTCCTGTGCGCTCTCCATACGATCTCGGAGCTCCTTTCTTGAGGGCAAGCCACCCCCCGGCGGCTACTTCATCACCCCAGCTGTCCGGAGGATGACGACGACTTGCAGGAGGAAAGCTCGGTCCTCCCGCTCTAAGCCCCAGAGAGACATGCATCGTGTGTATCTTCATAATTTACAGAAAAGAAAACTTTGGGATGGCCCGACACAGCCCTCTTTCCCCTTTTTATAGTGGAGACGAACCGGGAGCAGCTATCAGAACAGAAAGCCCCGAGATTCAAAACGCCAAACCCACGCCACCACGTGGCCCCCTGAAATGAAAACAGCGCCCCCCAATGCTTGCCAAGCACGTCGCCCGAGCCATGACGCATGCCAAAAGATTATCTCTGATCCCGGATCATGAGCTTTAAATGTAGAAAACGTCCGCTGATCTTGCAGATACTGGCGGATCTGGGGGATCGTCCCACGAAAATAACATCCTCCAATGGCAAATAAGCACTTACACCACACGCCGAAGCGACCTGCGTTGGAAAAGATCGACACAGCAAAGGTTCATCAAAAGTGCTGGGCGACCTTTTGCTGGCTGTAGAGCCGTACCACCTACTTCGGTAAAACGGAAATCGACATGCCTTGGAAAAGATAAAGCACTGACAGGGGTAATAAATAGATGCGAAGGCCAAACCCTCTTTTTACCAAAAAGAATAAAGGGGTGACAGCGAAGGTTCAACAAACCCCCTGCTGGGGGACAAACTCCCCTCTTTTCGTCGAAAGCACGATCTCAGTTTGGCTACTGATAAGGTGGACTACCTCGGCCCTAGCCGAGCTATTTCGTCCCTCGGCCCTAGCCGAGCCACTTCGTCCCTCGGCCCTAGCCGACCAACTTTGTCCCTTGGCCCTAGCCGAGCTACTGCATCCCTCGGCCCTTTCCGAGCAATTTCGTCCCTCGGCCCTAGCCGAGCCACTTCATTCTTCGGCCCTGGCCAAACCATGTGTCATTCGGCTTAAGCCAAATTGAATCATCTCTCAACCCCCTTTTTTTTATACCAAGCTGTGTTGTCGCTCGGCTCTTTCGTCGGGGCCATCCCTATGCCTTGGCCTCGACCAAGATGTTCCTTCAAATTCGAGCCAGAAAACCAACCAAGCGGCGCTTGCAGTTGGGACAAAAATTTAAGACAAGAAATCATCCAAGGAAGACAAACAAATGAAAACAACTGACCTGTTTATTGATTTTTGGTCAACTACAAATGAAAAGAAATAGAAAATACATATGGCCCCCCAAAGGGTCAAGACTTGGGATCAGACCCGGCGTCTCCTGCAGCAGCATCAGCGGGAACGTTGCTTGGCCCCCCTTTTCGATGGTGTCTTGCCGAGATACCTCGGCAGCAGCATCGATGCCCAGAACAGCTTCAAGGTCGACATCAGAAATCTCTTCGTATTCATCTTCCTCGGCCCCGGGGTGCGTGTCTCGAAATACTCGGCTTCCAAGCAGGACAAGTCCAGTCGGGATAAGCTTGAGCAATCTTAGCCCGCGCCTCCTCTCGCCGAACTGGAATGCATCGGCGCAGGCCGCCCGGTGTTCCTCGGCAAATTCGGTGGATTTCTTGTACTCCTCCACCGCTGAAGAGGCCCGCACGTTCGCCTCGGCCAATTCTTCTCCAATTCGGAGATCCTTCGGTGCCTCGAGGCCACCTCCTCTCCGAAGGCCGTCAGCCGCTCCTGAAACTCCTGGCTCATCCTGTTTAACTGCAAACAAAAAGCCAAGTAAAGCGAAGCCAAAAAACCGAAATGGATGAAACAAATAGCGCCCTACCTGCTCGTCCCGTCGGGCTAGTTCACCCTCCAGCACTTGGACCCTATTGAGAGCCCTAGACTTAGCCGATTGATTTTGGTGAAGGTCTCTTTTAGTTCGTCCACCCGGGACTGGGTGTCTCCAATTTCTTGATGGGCGTAGTCGAGCTCGTCAGAAAGTCGGGCAGCTCGTTCGTCCGACCACTTCAGCCGATCCTTTGTGTCGGCGAGCTCTTTATTCAGGCGGGTGAGGTGGTCCTGCTGCCGCCGACACCTATGCTCTTCCTCCTCGAGCCTCTTGCTCCAGTTGCCTTTATCTTCAGCTGGCTGGCTTTCAACTGGTCCCACCTCTTATCAAAAAACTGCTATATGGAACTGACCTTGCTCTCGTGCTCCGCCTTAACCTAAGATAGCTCCAGACTGAGCTTCTCGGACTGCTCGCAGAGGCCTTGAAGCTCGCTGACCTGCGTTGCGAGTCGAGAGGCCCTTTCTCTCTCAACTGCATGAACCCTGCAAGCCTCCTCGAGCTGCCTTTGGAGGACCGCCAGGGCTTGGGAGAGTTTAGCTGTAGAATCCACCCTCTCCTTGAGGTGATCAACCTCTTGGCGGGCCCGACCCAAGCTCCAACGGCCAGATGCAAGCGCCATTTTAGCACCCTCATGATTAGGGCATTCTGCAAAAAGGATGGCACATATAAGGAATGCAGTCGAACTAACTGACTAAAAACCTACTTCAGTGCGACGACTTACCCGAGATGCATAATCCGTAGCAATCCTCGTGAGAGCAAGATCGTCAATCTCGGAGAGAAGAAAAGCCTCATTCGGCGCCCGGTGTATCTAAAGGCCATCTCGACAAGGTCCTCCGGATAACTCCCTCCTATCGAGGAACTCTCTCCCCTTGGAACGCGGACCGCATCAAAGCGGAGAACATGGCACTCACCTTCGGGTCGCGTGAGTGGAAGTTTGCGCTCAGGGAACCAACTTGGGAACCCGCGGCCATGAGGCCCTCGGTTGGCCAGCCTCCTCCACCAGAGCCCTCATTTGAGAGGCCTCGGGCATTTCGACTCCGGCGAGGGGAGCCTTGGCCCGAACGTCCCCTTCGCTCGATGGCTCCCCTCCTTCTCCTTCTTCCTCCTCATCTGCTTTTGCCTCCTCGAACATTCCCCTACCTCCAACAGACTCCTCCGGAACTTCGGCTTCCCCCGGGGCCTCCTATACCTCGGCGGAAGGCCCTTCGCCAGAATCCACCCGTGAGATTCGATCGCTGATTCGGCGGGTCGGCCACCCCTTCGTCCCCCTAGGGCGAGAGCCGGAAGGACGGGACCTCTTCTTGGCCCTATGCTTGCTGCTGGAGCCGGATCTCCTGCGTCGCTTGCCCAGCTCCTCCCTCATCTGATCTACGAACGCCGACCTTTTGGCTATAGAGGCGATAAGATTCGCCCATTAGTTCGCACAAAACCAAAGATGGGATCACAGTAAGCTATTGGCTACGAAGTGATACTCACTGTGAGGATCTGCAGGACTCAATCCGGCCGCGAAGAGATCGTCCTCTGATAGAAGGGCACTAGCCGAAGCGCTCGGCTACTGCGTAACACGATCAGATCCCTTTTCTCCTGCTCGGTTAACTCGGGTGCGCTTCTGGATCCTTTATGTATTGTCTCCACACCGAGGAAAATTCGAGCCAATATTCCCCTCGACTATAAGAATCGTGATTTCCATTCCTTTATCGACGACGGGTTATCCGAAATCATCTTAAAGGACCTCCGGGGACCGATGTAAGGCCACTCTGAGGCCCTCCCGGAGACCAGGTTGTAGCACACCCTGAACATCGGAAGGGTCGCGGTCACCCCGACACGGCTGCACAACGAGATGAATCCGATGAGGTTGCGCCAGCTGTTGGGAGCCACCATGGTGAAGCATATATTGTAGAACTTCATCACCTCCCACACCAGCGGATGAAAAGGAAACCTAAGACCTGCCCTCAAACTTTCTTCGTAGCAGAACGCTCCGTCTCCCAATCCGGATGTTACCCTGTCCTCAGCCGTCGGGAGCAACAAGGTAACATCCTATGGGATCTTGTATAGGCGGCGTATCCGTTCTAGATCCGCCAAGGTCACCTCCGAAGCCTGATCACTCGGACTCACCATGTCTTCAATCGCAAGAGACGCTGAGCAAGATCGCTGTGAAAACGGAAAGACGAAATTCTCTAAGGGAAAACGAAAGAGCGCTTCAAATAGGGATGGCGCCGCCATGACTCTATTTTTCCCAAGGGAAACCGCCTCAGGGTGAAGATAAGACGTCTCAACCAAGGCATCCGGAACCGCCACTATGGGTGCTGTGAAAATCGAGATCTCCTACGTGGCGCTTCCCCAGCTGTTGCCTTCGCTCCTAAGGAATGATGGATCCACCTCAAAAAGGCAAGACGACCACACAGCATTAATTAGGGCATCATTGCGTAGGCTATCAAATATATGTTCCCCCGTTCGGATTGCGCCACCTAAGTCTATACTCCCTACGCCCGAACCTACGCTTCGAACTAGGGAGTGGGGGGCATGTGTTGAGGGGTAAAATCGCTATTGCGTTGATAACCGTGCGAAGGGACTAAGATCAACCTCATCCCCCCGTCCGCTACATTACGCCCATAAAGAACGAGCTAACTAATATGGTCTAACGGGTTGAGCAACCCATAGCACAGTTCCCCCCGAGCTACCCATAGCTCGGTTTTCCCGAGCAACCCTTAGCTCGGCTTCCCCGAGCCATTCATAGCTCGGTTCCCCCCGAGCAACCCATAGCTTGGTTCTCCCGAGCTACCCATAGCTCGGCTTCCCCGAGCAACCCATAGCTCGGTTCTCCCGAACAACCCTTAGCTCGGCTTCCCCGAGCCATTCATAGCTCGGTTCCCCCCGAGCTACCCATAGCTCGATTCTCTCGAGCAACCCATAGCTCGGTTTCCCCGAGCCATTCATAGCTCGGCTTTCCCGAGCAACCCATAGTTCAGCTTCCCCAAGCAACTCATAGCTCGGTTCCCCCGAGCAACCCCCGAGCAATCCATGGCTCGACATACACCTCCGTGGAACCCGACGCGGAAGAGCCCAGGCCTAGTGTAACAGAATCCCAAACAAAGAATCATATCGAGGAGTGGTCTAGGATCTACAATAACGGCCTAGGACCTACGCACTCATCAGATCTCAGGCCATCAGAGAGCTCTCCCAGCTGTCGATCCTTCAACGAACAAGATACGGATCCCACCGGCCTTACTCTTACTCTCACTCTCACTCTCACTCTCTCTTTCACTGCTCATCCTCCCCCTTCTCCACCGTCAGCGCTCCCCACGAGCTCCCCGATTGGCCGCCCTTGGAGGGACTCCTCAGAGAGATCCTTCTCCTCATTTTCGTTGATCGTCGATCCCCACTGACTTAAGCATCGGAGGGTCTTCCGCGGAGGGCCACCCTCAACGCCTCTCGCGTGAGGACTTCTGTGCAGGTCCACCCATGAAGAAGTCCGATCAGGAGACCGACCGCGCCCGAGTTGAAGGACAGATCCTGGCGGCAATATGTTTCATTTTTATTTAGATCTGCATCAAAGAATATCATAGCTGATCTGAACAAAGGTGATAAGCTGAATGATGATAATTATCATGTTTGGCATATCAAAATACAATATGTACTTAAGGAATAAGAGGCTTTAGAAGCCATCAACCATATTGTACTACAGTTCAGCAGAAAAGGAAAGCATATAAAGCTTGGAAGAAGAAAGATTATGCAGCTAAAGGAATATTGATAAGTTCAATGGTAGATGACCTTCTACATAAATATGAGCAGTTTAAATAAGGGATTATGTACATAAAGAGGAGCACGACAAAGAATTTTTCAAATCAGCCGTGGTTTAGAGTTTTTCAAGCACCTTTTTCCTTGTTAAATCTTTTGAAAATAGTTGCAACTCATAGGTTTTGCAGAACTGTCGTCAAAGACAAAATCACAAAAGTGGCATAATAAATTAACAGCCTGATCACCTCCTCCCAGAAAGCCAACAAAATTGAGGTGATTCTCTGATTACTCTGGACAAAGTTAAAACCCCTACCCCTTACCTACATAACTAACGTAACAGCACTGCGTACCAACGTCCGCACACCAGCAGCATACTAGCCAAGGAGAGACCCCACGATCGACGACTATGGAAAACGTACGGCAAACTGATCACAAGCTGGTCCAAAGGAAAGCACCCATGGCGAAGTCCCTCTTCTGAGCGAGGTCCCCGAAGACGGGCAGCCCGTACTCCCTCAGGAGGCAGTCGACCTTCCACTCGAGCATCGTCTCGTAGTCGGCCTTGGTGTACCTCGGGTAGTGGAGGGGCACCCGGAAATAATCCCCCCGGCCCCGGCAACTCTCCTTCCCATAATGGCCCTGCCCGTTGGCCTCGGCCGGCTCCCTCCTCGTCAGCCACTCCATGCTTCGCTTCTTCTCACCCTCTTCTTCCCTTTCTTTTATCTCGCTCTCTATGATCGCTGAACGCCAACAGGTATGGTATGCATGAGACCCTTTATAAAGGGGGGAAGAGGCGTGGTTCGGCAAAGTACCGGAAACCTAAAGCCAGCCGGAGTGCAGCTATAATTATAAAGAATAAATTTTTTTTTAAAAAATCAGAAGAGATAACTCATACTTAATCATAAGTTATTTTCTAAACTTATCTTCTAAAAACTTAAAAATAACTGAAGCTATTCCTTAAGAATAAAATTATTATTTTTTTAAAAAATATTCTCTCATCTATTTTTTTTTAAAGATAAACTTTAACCTATACATTTATTCAGAAATAGGTTTTGGAAAATCAAACGCCGCCTAACAAGCAGGATTGAAGAAGATTCCGAGTGCGCGCAGGATTTATATTCCCTCTTGAAAATTAAGAACCCAGTCTTCGCTGAGAGAATCCGGTTCCCGGATTATCCGGGTAGTACCTTTGAGGTTTGGGTGGGTGGGTCGGTGGCCAAGCTTTTATTGTTTGGTGGGATGGCTCTCTGTTTGGTTGAAGCCATAAATGATGGTAAAAGCATGATGTCATAACTGATGACAAAAGGAGCCCCCCACTCATAAATTATATATTATGTCGCACTAATAAATACAATGATTATAAGAAAAATCGATGTAGTTTATACATAAAAAAACGAAATGATAAGTGAAAAAATAAAAGAGGTTGGCAGATTTAAACTTTGATATTGTTGAAAGGTAAAATCGTCGTTGCATTAATAATCGTGCAAGGGATTAGGATCAACCTTAACTCTCACTTGCTATGCAATACCCGCTAGAGATGAATCAGCCTCAGTGGATTGGGGCGCCTTAGCCCCTCAGCGAGCCAAGGATTCCCAAGGCACGGATCACATCTCTCGGCCTCAGCTGAGCTATGATGTCTCTCTCAGCCTCAGTCGAGTTATAACATCTCTCTCGGCCTCCGCCGAGCTATCCCCATCTCTCTCGGCCTCAGCCGAGCTATTCCCATCTCTCGGTCTCAGCCGAGCTATTCCCATCTCTTGGCCTCAACCGAGTTGTTCCTATCTCTCAGCCTCAGCCGAGCCATTCCTATCCATTGTACCTCGCCAGCCGAGCTATCCGTATCCTGACCAGACCAGGGCACTCAAGCACCTCTGCAGAATCCGGCGCGGCATGAGAGAGTTTAAACAAAAATCATACCCGAGAGTGGCCTAGAGTCCTGGAGCCTACACCGTCTCCGAATCTCAAGACATCAACCAGCTCTCCCAGTCGTCGATCCTCTAACTAACAAGATACGAATCTTACTAACCTCATAACAAACTGGATTCGAATCCTAACGGCTTTCGGACCCACGACGCCCCCAAGGAATTAGGTGATCCTCTATAAATAGAACCATCTCCCGACTTCTCAGATTGCGCACTTGCTTACTGGCCCACTCTCCTTCTATCTCTGCTCACCCCTTTCCGCCATTAATGCTCTGCTCGGAGCTTTCGAAAGGCCACCCCTGGAGAGACTCTTCAGCGAGAGCCTTCTCCTCACATTTGTTGATTGCCGATCCCCACTGACTTGAGCGTCGGAGGGTCTTCCACGGAGGGCCACCCCCAACGCCTCTCGCGTGAGGACTGTTTTACAGGTCCGCCCAGAAGGGAGCCCATCCTGAAGCCTGATCGCGCCCGAGTCGAAGGACAGATTTCAGCTGCAACAAAATGGCGCTAGAGGAAGGGTCCTCAAGTCCCATAAACTTGTGATCCAGGAGACAAGGATCTTGATATGAAAGAGAACTCCTCCCATGGCCAATCGAAGAAAGGCTACCTCCGAAGCCCGGGGCCAGGTCGCCTCCCAAAGACCTGATCCGGTAAGTAGTGTAGTGTCACTGCCACCATCAGTTGAAACTCCATCGCCACCGGCGGCCCCAGTGACCCAGGACCAGTTTGCCTCGCTGGTCCAGCAGGTCCAAGCTCTGGCCGACCTGATCCAGGGGTGTTTTGAAGCCCCCCATCCGATTGCGCCTACTCCACACCTTCCTGAGAAGAACGCGGCCCCTGTTCATCCAACGATCTCTTCTTTCGGCCCGCAGGGGTTGCAGACCCCCTCGTCGCCCTAGGGAAGCTGAGCCAGCCCTCCAAGGGGTCTACGGTAAGGATTTTCCCCGATCTCGGTGGGCCCGATCCCTTTCTCTGGTGTTCTCTCGTCACGACTCAACACCGTCTCATTTCTCTCCTCGCCCAGCTCCTCCTGCTGTGCCTAAGGAGATCTACCAATAACTCCGGGAGATGCGTCAGGAGTTGAATGCCGCCAAGTAAGCCCATCCGCTTTAGCATAAAGCGGAGCAGGACATTTCCTTCTCTAAGGAGATCATGGAGGAAGTGATTCCCTCCCACGTCAAGCTGCCCGCCATCGAGCCCTATCACGGATCCTCCGATCCAGACGACCACCTCAGCAGCTTCCGATCGATCATGATGTTCCACGGGGCATCAGATGCGATTCTCTGCCGTGCCTTCCCTTCTACTCTCAGGGGCCTGTTGACCCAATTATTGATTTTGATGATTAATAAAATACATGAGTATATTCATTTGGTTTCTAATTGATTTAACAAGTGTTTCAGGGATTTAAAATGTTTGATCAATCAAAAGGGCAAAGAAACATGTTTTGAATCAATGTTTTAAAAAGAAATTTTCAAAGTTCAGAGCCTGGAGTCGACACCCAAATGGTAAGGAGCCGACCCCAAGGCGTATCAGAAAGTTTCTGGGATTTTGGCACGGTCCGGAGTCGACACCCAAAGGTTTAGAGCCGACTCCAACCTGAGATACAGAGAAGTGCATTCTGTTTCAGTTTCTAAAGCCGACACCTAGAATTCGGGAGCTGACACCCAAGATTTCGGGAGCCGACACCTGAGTTTCTGGAGCCGACTCTAACCTGAGAACATATAGCATATTTTATGGACCATTCTGGAGCCGACACTTACAGTTTTCTAGAGCCGACTCCCAAAAGCGAGGAGCCAACACTTACCTTTTTGGAGCCGACCCCAACAACTTTTTCTTTACTATTTTTGAACATCCGACTTGGAGCCGACACCTGAAAAGTTGGAGCCGACTCCAACCTGTCAGGAATGGATTTTTTATCTGTCAGAACGTACATCAACGGTAAGATTTCTTTTCACCTAACCTCTAACGACTATTTTCTTTGTGTGCAGAAGAATCGAAACATCTCCAATGGCTATATTTTTCACCTAAAAACTGGATTGAGAGTTCTATAAAAAGGGGGAAACCGTTCGGTTAAAAGATATAGAAAAATAAAAGAAAAACAAAAAAAAGGAGAGAATTTTAAAGAGAAATCTCCGAATCCACGTCTATCTTCTGAAGAGAGATTCAAGAGAAATCCAAGTGATTCAAGTTCAAAATCGAAGGATTTTCCAAGTGAAAAAGAGAGCAAAAGCTCTAATTTTCTCAACTTCTCAACTGCAATCTTTGGAAGAATCTGAGCTGAGGCCTGATTCAACATTTCAAAGAAGAAAGAAAAGAAGAAAAGCTCAAATCAAATTCGCTTCAAACAGGCTTTTCTAAACTTGTTTACTTATTTGTTATTTGCTCATTTAAGGAGCTTTGTATTTTGTAAACTTTTAATTTGTTTGTACTAGTTCAATCTGGGGGATTGAACTAGTGGAGGTTGTTTACCTCGGGTCAAGCTAGATTAGCTTGGGTTTGGGTTTTGTGCTGGTGAGCCCGAAAACCAGCTGGGTTCGTTGTGATCCCGGGAAAACAACAAGTTTTGAGTTGTGAGCTTGTAAAACAACTCGGCTGTAATCTAGTGATTATAGTGTGGACCCAAGTGATCTTGGGAGTGGACGTAGGTGTTGGATACACCGAACCACTATAAAATCCTTGTGTTTGCCGTGTTATTGACTCTCTCTCTATCTTTATTTGTGCTTATATTTATCCTACATTCAATCTTCATTATTCCAAAGCAATATTTTTAAAAGGTTAAATTTTTAAGAACCCAATTCACCCCCCCTCTTGGGTTGCCATCTGGGCCAACAATTGGTATCAGAGCTAGTGCTCATTGTTTATTTGATCACACGATCAAGAGCTAAAGATCCAAATGGCAGCTCAAGTTGGTTCATTTGCTGAAGGTCATTCTACGAATAGACCTCCTTTGTTTAATGGTTGGAAACTATTCTTATTGGAAAGCTAGAATATTTTCATTCAAGCTTCTGATTATGAATTTGGGTGTATAACTAATGGACCTAGTACACCCACACACTTATTGATGGCACTAGTTCCTAAGCCCGAAAGGGATTGGAATGATAATGATAGGAAAATGGCACAGCTCAATGCTAAAGCCATGAATGTTTTATATTGTGCTCCTTAGATGCTAATGAATTTCAATAGAATCTCTACATGTAATTCCGCAAAAGAATTTGGGATAGATTAGAGGTTACCCATGAGGGTACTAATCAAGTAAAAGAATCCAAAATAAATATTCTGTTCATAAATATGAATTATTTAGCATGGAACAAACTGAAACCATCACATGCATGTACACTAGATTTACTGATATTGTAAATGGTTTGAAAAGTCTTGGCAAGACCTATACTAACTCTGAACTTGTTCGTAAAATTCTTAGGTCACTTCCAAGAACATGGGAAGCAAAAGTGACTGCAATCCAAGAAGCCAAGGACCTCAACACCTTACCTTAGAGGAGCTACTTGGATCCTAATGACCCATGAGCTGACCATGAAGCAACATCAAGAGGAGGAAGTCAAAAAGAAGAAAATATTGCTCTTAAAGCTGCAGAAAAAGAGAAAGCAGCGGTGAGGAAGAAGATGATGATGATGAGACAGCTTTCTTGCAAGAAAATTTAAGAAATTTATGAAAGAAGAGACCCTTCCACAAGAAGAAATTTGGAACAAAAATGGAAGGAGAAAAAGAAAAAGAAAGGACAAGGACAAAGAAAAAGAGAAAGACCCCTTGATTGCTATGAATGTAAGAAACCGGGGCACTTTAGATATGATTGTCCTCAACTGAAAAAGGCCTACAAGAAGAAGAAAAAGGCTATGTTGCAACATGGAGTGAAAGATGAATCCTCTTCCGAGGAAGAACAAAAGGAAGTTGCCAACATTTGCTTTATGGCAAACGACGATAATGAGGTAAGTTCAAAACCCTTGTGATGATTTACTTTTGATGAATTTTGATGCTTTAATGAATTAGTTAGTGATTTTAAAGTTTTGAAAAAGAAATTTTTAAAAATGATAATTTAAATCTTGAAAGAAAGGATAAACTTAACTAATGAATTAAAAACTAAAATCTGAAAATAAAATTGCTAAAAGAAAAGAATCAATTTCTAATGAAAATGATAATTAAAGAAAGAAGTTGATAGTTGATAAATTTACATATAGCTTGAAAAACTTAATTTATTATTAAGTAATCAAAGAGCTTATTTGATAAGGCTGGTTTAGGATATAGACCTAATAAGAAACAAAATGTTAAAAACTTTTTTAGAAAAGAACAAAAGAATGATTTTACATGTTATTTGTAACAAGAAAGGACATAAATTATGAATGCAATTTAGAAAATAATAAGAATTTAATATTAAAGGAAAGAAAATATGGGTTCCGAAAGGAACAATCTTTATTGCTACTAACCATGAAGGACCCAAGAAAGCTTGGGTACCTAAATATAAAGTTTGATTATTGCAGGAGTGTCTTGCGGCCAAAAGATCAAAAGAAAGTGGTATCTTGATAGTGGCTGCTCAAGGACATGACGGGTGACAAGGATCAATTCATCACCCTTGAAGAAAAAGAGGAGGAGTTGTTACATTTGGCGACAATGGCAAAGGCCAAATTATGGGGTTTGGTAAAATTCAAATAACTCCCTCCACATTATTGAAAATGTCTTATATGTTAATGGTTTAAAACATAATTTAATTAGTATTAGTCAATTATGTGATAAAGGTTTTAAAGTATCATTTGAATCTTCTATATGCACTGTTTCTAATCCCATTGATAATAGCATTGTTTTTATTGGAAATAGAAATGGCAATGTATACTTGATTGATTTAGACAATTTGTCTACTAGTAATCATTGCTTAGTTGCTAATAATGCTAATAAATGAGATTGGTTGGTTATGGCATCGTAGATTAGGTCATGCAAGCACACACCTTATTTCAAAATTAATTAAAATGGATTTAGTAAAAGGACTTCCAAACTAGATTTTGAAAATAACAAAATTTGTGATGCATGTCAATTTGGAAAACAAACTAGAAATTCTTTCAAATCTAAAAATATTGTTTTCACTTCTAGGCCATTAGAGCTACTTCACATGGATCTTTTTGGACCTACTAGAACCACAAGTCTAGGAGGAAAGAAATATGGTCTTGTGATTGTAGATGATTATTCTAGATACACTTGGGTATTGTTTTTAGCTCACAAAGATGAGACTTTCTCGATATTTTTGAAATTTCTTCAAGAAAGTCACAAATGAGAAAAACAACACCATAGTGTCTCTAAGAAGTGATCATGGCACTGAAAATCACTTATTTGAAAATTTTGCATAGAAAATGGCATTCATCATAATTTTTCTGCACCTAGGACACCACAACAAAATGGAGTAGTTGAAAGAAAAAATAGGACTTTAGAAGACATGGCCCGTACCATGCTATGTGAAAGCAACCTACCAAAGTACTTTTGGGCGGAAGCTATAAACACGGCATGTTACATTCTTAATAGAGCTTTAATTAGGCCAATCATTAAGAAAACACCTTATGAATTATGGAATAATAGAAAACCAAACATAAGTTACTTTCATGCATTTGGTTGTAAATGTTTCATTCATAATAATGGTAAAGATAATCTAGGAAAATTTGATGCAAAATCTGATGAAGGCATTTTCTTAGGATATTCAACAACTAGTAAAGCCTATAGAGTATTTAACAAGAAACCTTAATTGTAGAAGAATCTATTCATGTAATTTTTGATGAATCTTTAGCATCAAGTTCTGAAAATTGATGATGAGGAAGATACAAACATCTAGAAAGAGATATTGAAAAATTAATATAGATGTATCTTCAGATCATGAACAAGAAGCTAAAGATAATGATTCACCTAGTGTTGATGATATTGATCAAATCATAATGATATAGATCTTCCTAGAGATTGGAGATATGCCTATGGTCATCCAAGGAATTGATTATAGGTGATCCATCTCAAGGAGTAAGAACTAGATCATCAATGAGAAATATCAATAATCATCTTGCATTTGTATCTCAAATTGAACCTAAAACTATTGAAGAAGCTGAAAAAGATAATAATTGGATGTTAGCTATGCAAGAAGAATTAAATCAATTTACTAGAAATAATGTTGGACATTAGTTGATAGACCTAAAGATCATTCTGTTATAGGATCAAAATGGGTATTTAGAAATAAATTAGATGAAAATGGCATAGTAATTAGAAACAAAGCTAGATTAGTTGCAAAAGGATATAATCAAGAAGAAGGAATTGATTTTGATGAAACTTTTGCACCTGTAGCTAGATTAGAAGCAATTAGATTACTACTTGCATTTGCATGTCATATGAACATAATTTATTTCAAATGGATGTTAAAAGTGCATTTTTAAATGGATTTATAAATGAAGAAGTTTTGTGAACAACCACCTGGTTTTGAAGATCATGAATTTCAAATCATGTTTTTAAATTACACAAAGCACTATATGGTTTGAAACAAGCACCTAGAGCTTGGTATGATAGATTAAGTAAATTTTGATTGAAAATGATTTACAAGAGGAAATGTTGATAAAACATTATTTTTGAAAAGAAAAGATAAAGATTTATTAGTAGTACAAATATATGTTGATGATATTGTATTGGTGCTACTAACAATCTCTTATGTCAAGAATTTGCTAAGTTAATGCAGGGTGAATTGAAATGAGCATGATGGGAGAACTCAACTTCTTCCTAGGACTTCAAATCAAACAAAGCAAAGAGGGAATCTTTCATCAACCAACAAAGTACACAAAGAAACTTCTAAAGAAGTTTGGAATGGAGTCAATCAAACCCCTTGGAACACCTATGAGTCCTTCATGCAAGCTGGACAAAGATGAAGATGGTAAGAAAGGTGATCAAAAATATTATCGAGGTATGATCGGATCTCTTCTTTACTTAACAGCAAGTAGACCAGATATATGTTTGCTGTATGTTATGTGCTAGATTTCAATCTGAACCTAAAGAATCTCACTTAATTGCTGTAAAAGAATACTAAGATATTAAGTGGAACTAAAAATGTAGGTTTATGGTATTCTAGAGACTCAACATTAAATTAATTGCATATTCTGATTCTGATTATGCTGGATGTAAATTAGATAGAAAAAGCACAAGTGGTGCATGTCAATTTTAGGAAGTAACTTAATCTCTTGGTTTAGCAAAAAGCAAAATTCGGTTGCATTATCTACTGCTGAAGCAGAATATGTTGCAGCTGGAAGTTGCTGTGCTCAAATCCTTTGGATTAAGAGACAACTTGAAGATTATGGCATAACACTTGATAAAACACCTATTAGATGTGATAATACAAGTGCAATAAATCTAACTAAAAATCCAATTCACATTCAAGAACAAACACATTGAAATTAGATATCACTTTATAAGAGAACATGTAGCTAATAATGAAATTTGTCTTGATTATGTTAATACTGAAGAACAATTAGCTGATATATTTACAAAACCCTTAAGTGAAGAGAGATTTTGTTATCTTAGAGGTGAATTAGGATTTGTGATCCTTTGGAATGATTTTGAAACTCTTAAGGAATCTATCTAGATTTCTATCAATTTCTTGAAATTCCTTTCATATTTTAAGGAAATTTATCTAGTCATTTGAGCATTGATTCCCATTCTAAAGATTTTTCAAAAATTATTGATTTTATTTTGACAAGTTTCAAATTTGAAACTCATTTATTTTTCTCTGAAACTCTCAGTGGAGTCGACACCTCTTCTGTGTCGCTCTCGGTCCTTGACCTTGGAGCCGACACTAGTTAAGTGGAGCCGACTCCAGTTCGAGTGCTGACTGTGTTAGCGACTTGGAGTCGACACCCGACTTTGCGGGAGTCGACACCTAGTGGTCCCAAATTGACTTTATTAGGGCAGAGTCGACACCTTCGCGATTTCTATCTTCTCCAAACCCTTTCAAAATCTTTTCCAAACCCTCTCAAAACCTCCCAAGCCTCCCCAAATCAATCATTCCCTAAGATTTCTATGGCACCTAAGCATAGGGGATCGGTCTTTGATGCTCCCGTTGCTACGAGGAAGCGTACGGCGAGACATCCCATCCGTGAACCCACTCCGAGTGATGATTCTTCTTCTACACCATCAAATAATCCTGGCCCCTCATCTCCACAGGTAGATACTCTAGCTGGGCGAGTTATTACCATGGGTAGAAAAGTTGATTTTGATTTCTTTGATGCCAAAGGGTTTGACATTGGAAGACAAATTAAAGAACTCGGTTGGGATAAAGTCTGCTCTTTGGATGTACCTACTTATCCAGCACTTGTTAAAGAATTTTATCTGAATTTAGCTAGAGGAGACGGTGGGATTGTTAGTTCTGTTAGAGGAAAGACAATTCATCTTACTTTTCAAATTTTAGGAAATCTGTTAAGTATTCCTGTCACTGGATTTGTTGCAAATATTCATAGTGAGAGATCAGCTACTTTGTCAAGGATGTTAGGAAGAGAAATAACTGAATTTGAAGAGGTTAGGGCAAACCAATTGCCCTTGAGCTTAGGCTGTTACATAACATATGCAGTAGGATTCTATTTCCCAAGACTGGCCGTTTTGAGTATGTCTCAGAGCGAGACATTGTTGTTATGGATAGTATCTTGACGGGTCAACCTATAAATCTTGTTGGGATGATGATATGGTATATGGGGGCAAGAAGAGATCTTCATTACCTTATGGAATGATCCTAACCTTGGTTTTTAGGAGTCAAGGAGTAGCTATTTCTGAAAATGAGCCTTCGAAGAACCTAAGAACAGTGACTACTACAGCTTGGCCACTGTGCACAGGATATGATTTGTAAAAGTAGATGGTAAATAGGAAAGAAAAGGTCATACTGGTGATAGGGTTGCTGAGACTAATGTGCCTGGCCCTTCTGAGGCAGGACCTTCTGTGAGACACAGCTCACCTGAGCCCAATCAGGATGTACCTCCATGTTGGCCCAGATGGCAACCCAAGAGGGGGGGTGAATTGGGTTCTTAAAAATTTAAACCTTTTGAAAACTATTAGCTTTAAGTTAAATGAAATTAATTGCAATGCAAATATGAAGCACAAACAAGGAGATAAAGATAGAGATAATGAATGCACGACAAACACAAGGATTTTATAGTGGTTCGGTGTATCCAACACCTACGTCCACTCCCAAGATTCACTTGGGTCCACACTATAACCAACTAGATTACAGCCGAGTTGTTTTACAAGAGCACAACTCACAACTTGTTGTTTTTCCTCCGGGATCACAACGAACCCAGCCGGTTTTCCGGGCTCACCAGCACAAAACCCTAAACTCAAGCTAATCTAGCTTGACCCGAGGTTAACAACCTCCACTAGTTCAATCCCCTTGATAGAACTAGCACAAACAAATATAAGAATGTTTTACAATGATTCACAGCTCCTTAGTTGAGCAAATATTCAAAATAAAGTAAACAAGTTTAGAAAAGCCTGTTTAGGGATGATTGAATGTGAGCTTTTCTTCTTTTCTTCTTTTCCTCTTCTTCCTTTGGAATGATGAATCAAGCCTCAGCTTTAATCCCTCACAGTCGTTGCAGTAGAGAAGATTGGAAATGGAAGAAACGGAGCTTTTTCTTCAATTTGGGAAATCCACCGATTTCTTTGATTTGGGCACCTTGGATTCCTCTTTGAGCTTTTTGGAGTGGAAGGATTTGAGTTTGAATGCTTTTCTCTTGAGATTCAGGCTCAGGATTTCTCGGATTTTTGATTTGAAATATTTTCTATTTCTCCGTCGTCTTTTTTCAAACGGGCGTTCTCCCCTTTTATAGATTTTCTTCAATCCATTTTTGGGATAAAACTAGCCGTTGGAGTGTACCTGTAAACAAAATATATCCGTTAGAAATTAGGTAAAAAGGAAATATTACCGTTAGAGCTGATCTGGCAATTTAAATTTTTGTTCCAGTCAGGTTGGAGTCGGCTCCAACTTTTCAGGTGTCGGCTCCAGGTCGTTTTTCCAAAAATAGAAATTTCCGAGTTCGTTGAGGAGTCGGCTCCAAAAAAGTAAGTGTCGGCTCGCCATTTCCAGGTGTCGGCTCCCGAATACTGTGTGTGTCGGCTCCAGGATGCTCAAAAAATCAACGTTCTGTCCCCGCATCGGAGTCGGCTCCAGACACTGTAAGTGTCGACTCCGAAACTCTGGGTGTCGGCTCCGGACCGTATCAAAAATCAGAATAAAATTTGAATGGCCATGGGGTCGGCTCCAGGAAATCTAAGTGTCGACTCCAGGTTCAGAAACTTTGAAATTGAATTTTTGCATTTGATTCAAAACACGTTTCTTAATTCATTTAAATTGATCAAATAATTTTAACTCCTGAAACACTTCTCAAATCCATTAGTAATCAAATAAATATACTCAATTCCTTTATTAATCATCAAAATCAATAATTGGATCAACAATCTCCCCCTTTTTGATGATTATAAAAACATTGAGTATATGCATAGTATTCTTAAATTCAAATTTTTAAGAGAGTGATCCTCATAAGTAAGCTCCCCTGAATAAGGTAGCTCCCCCTATGAAGTTCAAATAATCAATTTTTCATGTTTAATTAAATAAATGCTAATTAAAGCATAACAATCAATGCATATACAACATAACTTTCTCCAATCAATCAATTGCTAATCAATGCATATACGACATAACTTTTTCCCCCTTTTTTGTAATCAACAAAAAGAAAAAGAGAAGTTAAGTCCTAAGATAAAATTGATAGATCAAAAGGTGATTTCATTGCATCAAAAGTATTACAAAATGGAACTGAACTTTGACATTACATTAAACTGCACATCATCATATCAAAAACTTTCATTATATCAAAATTATATTTCCATTACATCAAAATTCATTACATCATTACATGAAGATCAAAAATTAGTTCTAATAATCCTTGTTAAATGATCTACAATCTTCTGCATTCCTTCAGACTGAAGCTTGACGTAGTCTTTTAGTCTTTCATCAACAAACGTACAAGCAGTGATAATTTTATCTTGTAACTCGCATTGCACTTTGAATAAATTTCAGAATCTCCACAAATGTCTTTAAGTTCTTCAAAGATGTTCTTCAAATCACCACTTAAAGATACAGTAGAAGAGCTAAGAGTTGATTCAATTTTGGCAATCCGATCATCTAATGAATAAAGAGTTTCTTTCAGATTCATAAATTTATTGTCAAACTCATCTTCAATTCATCCTTCTGAGCAGCAAGAAGATTTTTAAGTTGCTCT